>DWLV01000043.1:0-12302 GCA_018251835.1 Orses cynisca | reverse complement strand
CTGCCCCGGCCAGGAATCGAACCCGGGACCCCTCGCTTCGCAGGCAGGGTCGCTACCAACTAGGCTACGAGGTCGTACTACTATGACTGCGGACTGACCAAAGAAAGTTTATTTATGATTTTATTAAGAAACGTAAACCCGGGCACGCATTCCTTTGGGTTTCTTGTATTGTGTTCATTTTATTTTATAAACATAACAGGCTAGGCGCCCTCGCAAACGTCGACATGACTGCGGTTTAGTCATAAAAATTAAGGAATGTTTGTAGAAGGGTGAAAATTAAGGGTTGTTTGTATTTTTTAGTGCCACGTCATAAAAAATAACAAAGATTTTAATAAGATGTTTGGGCTGCACCATCCTTATCACTTAGGGGATTTGAAAAATAGATTACGACCTATTCTCAGACCTACTAGAAGTACATATAAATTTTGATAATTATCGGTCAAGCCGTTTCGGAGGGGTATGGCAACATAATCCGGGATAAAAAGTATGCTAGTTAGTGACCCTGTTTGTTATTGCCAGAAGGGCTGAAGATAAAGCTGACAGGCTACTTGACCGTCACCTATGGACATGGGCAAAAACGATCGTGAAATTCGTACTGATGATCACTTTCATGAGTCAAATTGATGTTGCTAGAACGCATTATAAAGTTATTAATATGCCAAGTTTCAACTTTCACAGTGACAAACAAAAAATTACAAAAAGTACATATGTTTTTCCTGTATATTACAAAGCCATTCAAATATAATAAAATGATAAAATGTACTGTTGCGGCCCCGCTACAAAAAATAATGACATACTTCACCTTACCTTACACTTACTTGACTTACAATCATCAATCATCCTTTAATCGAAATTAAAACAGAAATTCTTGTTTGGTAGTTATGTACCTACCTGTAGATCTAGTTTGTGACTACTAGTGCTGTAGCACAACATACAATATCCTTTTGTGCAGATTTCTCCAAAGATACATAAACAAAAAAAGAAACGATTCACCTATAGTTGGGTGACTCACGAACGGATACCCCGTACATTCGAATTTGATATTATGAGCAACAAAAAACCAATATGAAATAAAACGGGATAATTTTTTTTATGTATACTTTTAAAGACGATTCCTTATTTTTTTTAAATCATTGTGGAATACCCATATTTTAAACTAGAAATATAACATAGCAAACTAGAAATATAAATATCACATCACCAAATTCAATGCAGTTACACGTAAAAAAAAAAGAAAGGATAGTGTGAATAATAAAAAGATAGCTATTTAATAGGTGTTCTTTGTATCTGTGAGTAGCAAAAGCTTTTTTGCAGTTTTTTGCCAATTCTTCTTTTAGGGCATTCTCATGGTAGGTGTACTTGCTGAAGCGACGGCGTAAATTAACTTTCGAAAATTGTTTGCAAAAACATATTTCGAATAAATTTCATTTAATTTTAACGTTTTATTATATTCGCAGATTTCATCCGGCCCATATGCCTGCCTACCGATGACTTCACTACGAAGTCTCCGACGAATGAGTACCTGTACACCACCGGATGGGGAATGACCGCGAGGGAGACATCGTCCAACATCAAACGGAAGGTCCGCTTGCCTTACGTGTCATATCAGGTGGGTACTGTCAATTTCCTATATTTTACTGTTCTGCGACGCGTTTCATTCAGGTTAGACTAGATAATTTTAAAAGATGCGCTAAGAAATTTTTTTCGCCGTTTCTTCTCTTCAATGACAACGCACCTTTACGAAACGGTAGCAGAAGCAAAATATGACGAGGTGTATCAATGATACCTACATGAATAATTTTGAGTTTGAATTTGCTCGTAGACTTTGAAGTAAAACTTCTTTAAGCACGTCTGACTTGGGGAGGAAGCTGGTGCATGAGTAACGGAAAGTGTCATCGGACGAGGCGAAATGGAAGTTGAGAGCGCGATATAAGTTAATGAAGGATAGAACGAGCGAGAGAGTTACGTTTCGTATATTACTGTATTTAAACATTTACGAATAATGGCAATAAAATATTAATAATGTTTTTATGATGTACAAAGATCGAAATAAGTAAGCTATATAGTATAATGCATATAATGTATATGCTATATAGTATAATGCATATTTTTTTTTATTTTAACATGGCTTATTTATTTTTAACTTAATCGTCAACACAATGTAAACACAATGTCAAGGAGTTTTCGTGAAAGAAGTGCGTCCGTACCACTACCAGTTTAACCCCGAGGCAGTTAGTCACGATGGTAGTCATTTTGAACCTGCCTTACTTGGCCTACCAACCTTCTTGAATCAGTCGTGCCTGACGTGTTTCGGTTGCACTGTCAGAAAGCCAGTAATAAGCGGTTTATCTGCTTCGTTCTTGGCCGGCGACGCGTCGATGGTACCATTGTTGGCCGGTGACCGCTTACTAAACCGTATCATATACCATATCTACAATATAATTTGGACTAACTGTTATACCCGTTGTAATAAATGAATCGTATCGTAATCACAGAACTAGAAATACCCTCCGCTAACATAGTGGTTAAAACATGCAATCTCCTTGGGTAATGTCTGTTAAAAGTTAATAGCAATAAAGGTAAATGCTATTTTTATACGAACACGTTTTGTAAAGCAAAGCGATTTTAGAATCAACCCGGATTCTAAAATAAAACTCTTCTAATTTTATTGGTATTTAAAAGATGTTTTTTTTTCAATTATTTATTTAATGCAATTATTTGAATTTCAGGACTGCCAACCATCATACAACACACTTACGCGTCAAGTATCATTAGGGGACAGTTATATATGCGCCGGAGGGGAATACGGCAAGGACTCCTGTAGAGGAGATTCAGGAGGACCTTTGATGAGGATAATAAACAATCGACACGAACTGGTGGGCGTCGTCAGCTTCGGACCCGAATTATGCGGCACCGAGGGCGACCCCGGCGTCTACACTAAAATTTTCTATTATCTACCTTGGATCAGAAGCCAAATAGTCGCTTAAGTGTCGAATTATGAAGAGCAGCAGAAATCTATTGCGGTGTTATCAAAGGATTATTATTAAATTATTTCAGTTTGCATTATACTAGTAGTTACACATTAAATAAATACTTTAAGACTAGTTATGTTATGGAATGATTAATTACCTCGCAGGCGAAACGAAAGCGAAACTATAATTTATGCATATAATTTGGTAAAAAAATATTTTTTGTATGAAAATGCACGGCTTGCAGTTGACTGTCCGCGTGAAACCGTAAAGGCCACTAGCATTAGTCATTATGGTCTAAATATAAATAAATATCGTCTTGGAATATACAATTTAAATATGATATAGAAACCCACAATATCTATATTTGTAGGCCGATATTTCGACCCGGTTCCATGAAACCTGGTCACGAAATTTAGTTGAGTTTCCTCCAAGTGTCAGCATTCCGACATTAAATAAATATGAAAGAAATGAAAAAAAATATTATTTCGTCATGGATATACAATATTGCTACAGAAGAAATTATACAAAATAGTTGTGAAATAACCACATATACAGTAATGTAGCGATGTTGTATTTCTAAACAAATGATGCGGCAAAAAGGATAAGCACTTAGCGAGATCCGCTGTTTATATATCGTGAGTACCTATATCATACTAAAACGATTATGTACTAATGTAAATAATGGCTACAATAACAACATAGCAACCACTACAATATTGGTATGGTTCACGTTTCACAAGTACTACCCAATACTAGCCCTCAGTTTTAGTATGTATTAATAGTCAGCCCAAATGCCAGAAGTTCTTATGCCACCCCAAGAGGTACGAAATGGCTTAACCACTGCTATTTAATGATAACAACCGGTACCTAAGGTTTAGCATGCCCTTCGAAACACGGAAACGCTCAACAAATGTAACCAATTAGCGACTGCACCCAAAGTTCCGTAACTTAGTCGACTGCTAACATTAGTAAAAAAAAATATGCCTAAATGCATTTAGTAAAAAGCGGTTATTGTAATATTACAAACAGACACTCAAATTTTATTTATTTGTATAGAATATATTTTAACTAATACTAAATAAGTAAAATCATATAACAAATCTATTATAATGCGGAGTTTATAAACTCGCCTTAACTTTTTCTATTATTGTAAGAAATATTTATTATATGTTGCAAAATTAAAATATATAGAAGATACGAGTATGTTGATTTTAAAAAAATTACATCCCCGATAATACACTTAGCAGTGGATTTCATAGAATGCGTTCTAAATAGACCAGTATTTAGTAAAATAAAGATTCTTGTCAATTAAGTCTATAGGTATTATGGGTCCAGAGATCTCGTGATGATTCAGTCAGACAGTGGTATTTCGCTTGTACCCGTATAAATAGATACATAATGATGACACATACATACAGATGTAAGGATATAAAAAAAACATTTGCTATAGGTGCCATGTGATGCAGTTAATGTTAGACGTTACCAATGTGTAATATTGTGCAATATCAGGTTCTCAATATCAACATTTATCCTTGAGTCATGCCCATTTTCTCTCGCTCATGGTTCACTCCACTGAAGAAAGGACGAAACTATGGCGCTAGGTGTCATTGGAAGTCGCTGAGCTTTGTATCTCCTAGTTTAATACTGACAGCATTCGTTTCTCTTACGACTCTCTCCTACAAACAACCGTAAAATGTTTTTATATGTTTCGGCTGTCGTGTCGGCGAGCCAGTCATAGCGCGTCTATCACTTCCTACTTAAAACCTTTGATAATAAAGACGTCCATTGGCGGAATCCATTTACCATTAAATGGTCCGATTGTTTTTCGAGTAAAAATAAATACAATATACAAAAACATATTGCAGAAAATATGATAAATGCAATTGACGTTTTTCTCAATAATTCCTAACATAATAATAACAAATAAGTTTGTGTTGTTCCTGTGGTTTACGTATGTTTCACTAAATAACATCCAGTAAGGATGCATACATAATGAACCCGTCTTTGATTTTCCTTGTACCATACCGGTGACGTCATCCGAACGTTATATCCGTTACTTGGTGGCTTCACCGCTACTTCTTTTCACTTTATTCTGCCAGCGATGGTACTTAAATTACGGATGTAAATGGACCTGTGAGGAAGCAAAATATATTATATAAATAAAAACATCCTAAACATATATTTACAATATGGAACACTCTATACGTGTACGGATCGGACTTGGCACGTCTTCGGAACCGGTAGCTATCCAGCGCTTTTTACGTTTCCCAAATATCGAGCATTGTAATAGCAACCTCTTTATTTTGGTCGTGGTGTTGTGGTGATATGTTAACGCACGAGCATGCTTACATCCAACGATGTAAACATACACACACGCACCAAAGTTAAGTCGAAAATCATCTAAATAACAAAACATTTTTATTAACGCAATTATCATCAACATCGCTGTTGTGCAAGCTGCCTTACAAGCGACGCGTTTCATGGTGACGTCTCAAGTTCCAAAGCTTTATAACCACCTTTATATCCAGTTCACAATCCTCGAGTGAGTCAATCGACTCGGTCAGCTCTATAGAGGAACTTATTGACGGCGTTGAGCAGCAATAGCAACATTAGCGGAGCGGCAGTAGCCTCGCGGCCTTCGGCGAGCGCGCACTTGTAGTACGCGGACCGGGAGCCATGTACGTGACAATTTTGCGACAGTTGGCTGCATTATTTTTCGTCATATTGGAATACGGCGATGCATGTGAGTAAAACTAATGATATATTAAAAGAAAGTGGACACATTACGTGTGTTTATCGAAAGTCGGTTTTAGTAAACCTGTTTATATAGAGGATTCGATATCAAGCGCGTGCGATGTGTGTAAAGGATTTTTTGTTATTTTGCAATGAACTTAGTTTTATTTCAAACATAAATGTCACATTTATAATAATTAATCTCATATTTGGAAGCGTATTTTTCACTAGTATTACAACTCTTGAATATCAGCGCCTGACCACAAATAAAACTGGTTTATTGTCACCCACGTATTGCTACTCCCGAGGACCTTCATGGAAATCTCATTTGTAGTCGCGTTGGTCCTACCTAACACTCGTCTTAACTGATCCCAAGCTGCTCGAACGATCACGCTTCACTTGTATTTAGGCAGATGTCAAAAATCAATGTCATATTATTATGTAGATTAATGACTTCTCAGTAAGTGAAATATGTAATTATTTATGAGAAAAAACGTTCTTCTTAATCCGCAGAATAGAATTAGTATACGGCAGCCAAAATCGCACACACCCACGTAAATAAATTTTAATGTGGATGATACGTTAAAGCCTAGAGATCATATTTAACATAAGTATGGTAAGACAAATTCGACCTGATCCTGTCAGCCAACACCACGAACAATAAACATTGTATTTCGAACCGGAGAATGAGAATATCACCTCGCCATTGGTAGCGAGCAAAGCAACTTACGCAGGTTTCGTTAAGGTTTTTTCAACATCAAACATGTTTTAACACGCATTTGTAACACAAGCGTTCACACACACACACACACACACACATTTTATGATACCTCACTATGATTATAGTGAGGTATCATTAAACTCTTAACGGTCTATCTGCTTCGCCTCCTCCCAAGGACTTCGACACCCAATACAGAAAAATTAACTTCTAAGTATAAAGAAAAATCACTTACGTCGTTATGAAGAAAATATATTATCCCCTTTTTCCCACATTCAAATTGATGTATATTTTTGAACCGGAGAACTATTGTCGTCTCCACATTGCGTACCAGCAAAGCAGCTTATAATGCGGTGTTCGTTAAAGTAAATACTCAACTGTCCTGCAATTCATTTAATATCTTTTTAAAAAATGTGTTGCTCGTACCTATCTACTATGTCTTTAATAAACGATTCAATTGCGAGGATCAATTTTAATTCTCGAAGATGATGTTCATGATGAAATCTAAATAAAGATACTTTTAATGTGTCGTTCGTTGTACAGACGGAAACATCTATAAACATTATAAAGAGTAACCTTCAAGTTTACCAGAATTGAGCTCTAATCTCCTGTTACCAATAAATAAATATTAAGTTAACACAAATCAAGGCGTCCATCACACTGGAAGTTAAGTAATTCTTGAGAGATAACAAAATTATGTATATAATATGTAAGACATTTATTGTTCCCGTATTTTCCTCGAATATATCCTGACGTACAAAGACAGAACCTCAGCTTAACTGATCTCATCACTGGGAGAATCCGTATTTGTTATGACATACTCTATTGTTATTCACAAAAACCTTAACAGGAAAAGTAGGAAGCTTTATTCCGAAATCGCGTGTCTGTCTGTGGGTCATAGAACCTTAATTAATATCGGAAACTTTAAATCGTGGGAATTTTAAATAGCCTTTATTTATAACCACTGTTTTATATTTTAAATTTCTTAACAAAGCATCAGTGCTCATTCAATTGAGCGAACTAAGCTCAGAATCAATTGCTCAATTTAAAATTATAATATACTGGCAGTGCCCGCGTGGAAATCAGTGTGTGGCAAAGTGCTGCCCCGGGAATTCTAAGATAAAAAGTAGCCTAAGTAACGCCTTATTACATCAGCTATCTTCTAGTGAAAGCCCCGTCCAAATCGGTCCAGCTGTTCCAGAGATTATCCGGAACAAACTGACAGACAGACAAACAGTATAAAAACTGTTATTTTGGTATATGTGTCGTGTGTGTACATACATATGCATTTGGTAAAAGCTATTATTTTAATAATACAGACACTCCAATTTTATTTATTTGTATAGATTAAAAAATACCTTTCTCTAGAATAGTTTTGCATAATAGGAACTACTTTTCTATTGAAAGTTTGGATGTATAAGAAAACCTTCCCTTTTTACTAAGAAAGGGACCTCTAATATATTCATATCATTTTTGCTGTTTACATTTTTACTAGCGGCTACACAATGATTCACAAACTCACAAATATTCATAACATCGTCACTATACATGTATCTTGCAACACACTCGCTAATATAAATTAATCGGTTTGGCGGTGTATACAATTCGTTAGCGGTCTCCAAGTAGTATAAATTATTATTTAATTCACCGTATTAGGTAAAAAACTAATGAGTGTACCCAAATTGATAACCAAACGTTGGATAAAAGGCTTGAATTGCATTCTCATGAGTGAAATTCCCAAAGTTAAAATTAAAACTATTGTTTATTTTCCTGTGCACATGACCGCATATGATCGACGAATTTATGAAATGTTAACGAACATAATTCTTTGTTTGTCGAATATATTTGACTAACGGATACGGTCAAACTAAATTCGATTAACCGGCTTAATATAAACGAACATATTTCGTAAACGGATAAGGTCAGACCAAAATCGGTCGGACACACGCGGTTCATTAATTAAAACTCATTGTGACAACACTGCTGGGCTTGGATCTCCACTCACGAAGCAGGCCAAGTGACTTACAGACCGCGCATACCTTCGACAAAACTTTCTGTCCAGGATACGTTTCAAATCACTATGGTATGAACACTTACGAGTTCTGATTAAATGAATATGTCTGGTTAACATAAACAAATTAGTCTATTTATTCGTTGATAGACATGAAGCAATCTATAAGTTGTTATGCACACACGCGTGACATACCTACTACAAAACGGCTTACTATATACCTACTATAAAGCATATTATAATATAAAGCTACAATTCAGGTTCCACACAAAGGAAGTTCTCGATACAGAAGCTATATTTAAATAGAAATATAAGAGTCAGATCAGCTTTGCGCCATACTCAGACAAACAGAAAAATAAATGTACATAGAAATATTATTCTTATTTTAAACGTTGAGGAGCCAACAGTCAACCGATCATCATTATCCACCATTGTCCCACTGCTGGGCAGGAGTCACTAAGATGACGTGCATATTGGAAAACGACATATACCTTTGAGAACACTATAGGTTACTAGGAGCAATTGATAAAATTAATTTCTAATACGCACATAACTTGAGAAGTTAATAGTGCGTACATTATTCGAACTGGGGCTTTCCTGTGAAGATGTTTATATCATTAATCTATGCATTTGTTTAAATTGTTTATTTTTGCTATAAAAACAATACAGTTAACGCTATAACTATTTCATTTACGATTGTTTAGTTAATTTAAGCTTTAATAAAACACGTGCGTTACAAATAAATAACTACAAGTATCAGAGTGTATTTAAATTTACATACAACAGTTTTGCGGTCATTATCATCAATATACAATTGTTGAGCTTGGGTCCACTAAACGCTATGCTAGTGTGAATTTCACAAAACTCATTTTCGGTGAAGGAAAAAGTCGTCGGAAAAACACAAACTTTGCAGTGGGACAGTTATTAGTTGTGGTTATGATGAACCTATTATAATTAGCGTAAAAGCCGAGTCTAGAACAGACAGCTAATTCGAAACAGGAAAATCTGCGTCGCGTAAGTCTCATGAACAAACATATTATTATTATGCAGTTGGTGATAAATGCAGTACATAAACAACATTATTAATATTTAAAGTAAATGAAGAGATTCCCCTTTAAGTTTTCCCCCTGTAAATCGCAGCAAACTGACTTTCAGAAGAAGAAACATGTCATCTATTCTCCTAGCTATGATACGATTTATGTTGACATTCAAGAACTTTTGAAGTTGTTTGGTCATAATTTAAAATTAGAACATTTGTAATCATATTATTCACTGCTAGAAATATACGATTCAAAATGTTTATTAATAATATTAATATTCATCTCAAGACCATACATCTATTTACGAAGAATAAACTAGGTAGTTATTCAACAACAAAATAGTGTTACTAATTCCATTCAGTCACAAAATATGATACAGATATTTCCTAAAACAAAATGCATGAAGAGTATTACAAAGCGCATGAGCTACACGACTGAAAAACAATATAAGGGAGAGAGGAATATCTATAAACCGTGCTTAGTTATCCTATCTTAGCTTAGTTATTATCTTAGACTCTGCTTTTGTTTGCAGTATCGAAAACTATTATTGTGCGGTTATAAGCGTAAGATTTTCGTAAGTCACGCAAATTATGCACTTAAATACACTCAACATCTTAGCTTGAAAGCGCAGTCTGAGATAAGTCAAAGTACGCTTTACAGATCTTAGTCTAAGCATTCGAGGATGAATAAACGGGTCAATTGATGTTTAACGGTCACCGCCGCCCATGGAAGTGTGCGACAACGAAAGCATCACCGACGCTATGCTGTCCAAGATGGAAGCAGATGGTTTGCTTATCTGGGATAGGTACTGCAGCCAAAACACGTCGAAACCATTTCAGTAATGTATTTACTTTCGCGATTAGCTGCCATCCTCCCTGTGAAAAGCAACCGTGTTTTTAGTTTGATCACTTTTATGCCGCGACCGCACGCTTGCCACTTGCCGCAAACTCCAATACCTATACAAACGTTTGGCTTGATTTTTGGAGTCAAATGTCGCCATCCACAGTATCCACACAACACAAATCAAGGTAAATGCTCTAACACACGTTTGAGTTTGTGGTGGCTTCAGGTTTGGCAAGCGTGCGGACGTGGCATACACTGCAACCGTAGAGGGCAAATCAACAAACTTGTATACCGCTTCATTTTCGACGCGACACAGACGCCTCTGGTGTTGTAGATGTGCATGGGCAGCGGTGACCACTAATCATAGTGTAGCCCGTAACATCACCGATTGTTACCGAAAAAATTCAGCGCACATACAAAATATGTTAAATCGCTTTATAAGAAGATACGTTAAGTTAATCGAATGCGACAATCTAGCTTATTAATTGCTCGGTATAACTGGTTGGACTGCTACGTTCGGCGTCATTCAGGGAATGCCCCTTGTATAGATGGTAGGTGTGTGAGCAAATACCAAAGTGCAGTATTGTTACAGTACCTACGTGAGAATATATATTGTTAATGATTATGATTTTTTAAATCGATACTAATAATATAAAGATGTAGAGTTTGTTTGTTTGAACGGGCTAATCTGGACCGATTTGAAAAATTATTTTAGTGTAAGATAGTCAATTTATCTAGAAAGGCTATAGGCTAGTTTTTATCTTAGAATTCACGCGGGATCGGGATTTACGCGGGAAACACTTTGCGACACACAGATTCCCACACGGGCGGAGCCGCTAGAACAGCTAGTCTTTTATGACAGTTCGTTGACCTAAAGACTAAACTTATTTAATTAATAATAAAAATTCCACGTGTGAAGATTTTGCTCTGAACTAAGATAAGCTTTTTTTGGTACTGTAGGAAAAATCTTCAGAAGATACCCAAACCTTTCTGCGGAAAGGTTTGCGCAAAGGTTGCGGAAGGGTTATGTGAGATAGTTACCCACTATAAAGCTCCCGACACCCATCCGGCATATACGGTAAAGCTTGAGTTATCTTGTCATAACAGCACCCTTATATTGAATACCTGTGACAGGATACAGCGGTCAAAATGACATTGTCATTCAACATCACTGTATTAATATTCTTTACCTACCTTAGATCCCAGCTAAGCACTTTTAGTTTGAGATTATGAGCTATTTTACTTATCGTACACAACAAATTTAACTTCAACTCAATCTTTAAATACAAGGGTGCTACTATGTGCTAAGTCGGACATGTTAAAGCATGACAATATTCATCAGAATACATACATAAAAAAATATTTTATATCAATACCGTACCTACCTACATATTTCGCTGTTTTTTGATTTCATTTGCTTAACCGTCCGTTTAGCAAAATACTGTTTGATTTAAAACTCGAGTTTTATTCAGGATAAACGTGATAAAACTGAAATTCAGTTTAATCCCTAGGTTTAATTTTATTGATTTGTATTTGGAGTGTGCTTCGGGCTTTTTTAGTTGTGAAATACGAGAACTCGCGCCTGCGGTAGGCAGCTAAATTCTGATCGCCTGTTCGAAAAACATTTCTCGATTTAATATTAGAGGCATTTATTTGAACACGAAGAACTTTGGATAGTCGAATGTAGTAGCTTCAGAGTGAATCTGAGTGGTCAAGTTAAAAAGTTGAAGAAGACCAGCATACAGAATATCTAAGGGCTGCCGACTTCGACATGAGAAGGTTCTATGTTCGATATGTATGTCGCTCGATTAAATAAATAAATAATAAATAAATAAACGCTCACACACTCATACCCCCGCACTAGGATTCCCTGTGTCGCGGGTGGCATGGACAATACAAATAACACATCACCAACACCCATGACCAGAGAACAAACATTTATTTATCTGTCACGTAAATAGAATCGAAACCGGGACCCCTCGCAT
>DWLV01000042.1:0-12302 GCA_018251835.1 Orses cynisca | reverse complement strand
TTTCTACTATAGGAATAATTCTTAGAACTATATTTTTTATTTAAGGTTTTAAGTTAATTAAACTAATAGTCTTCAAAATTATTTATAGAGAAATATTCTTTAAGCCTTAATATTTAATTAAATATCCCTTAAAATTTGCAATTTTAAATCATTTTTGACTACAAGACTTAATAAAAGAGAATTTTCTCGTTAATAAATTTACAATTTATCGCTTATTCCTCAGCCATTTTATTCAGCGAAAATGACTTTATTCAACTAATCATAAAGATATTGGAACTTTATATTTTATTTTTGGTATTTGAGCAGGTATATTAGGAACATCTCTAAGTTTATTAATTCGTACAGAATTAGGTAATCCTGGGTCTTTAATTGGAGATGATCAAATTTATAATACTATCGTTACAGCCCATGCTTTTATTATAATTTTTTTTATAGTTATACCCATTATAATTGGAGGATTTGGAAATTGATTAGTCCCTCTTATATTAGGAGCTCCCGATATAGCTTTCCCTCGTATAAATAACATAAGATTTTGAATATTACCTCCCTCATTAACTCTTTTAATTTCAAGAAGAATTGTTGAAAACGGAGCTGGAACTGGATGAACAGTGTACCCCCCACTTTCATCTAATATTGCTCATCAAGGATCTTCTGTTGATTTAGCTATTTTTTCCCTTCATTTAGCAGGAATTTCTTCAATTTTAGGAGCTATTAACTTTATTACTACAATCATCAATATACGTATTATAAATTTATCATTTGATCAAATACCTTTATTTGTTTGATCAGTAGGTATTACAGCATTACTATTATTATTATCCTTACCAGTATTAGCGGGAGCTATTACTATACTTCTTACAGATCGAAATTTAAATACCTCATTTTTTGATCCTGCTGGAGGAGGAGATCCAATTTTATATCAACATTTATTTTGATTTTTTGGACATCCTGAAGTATATATTCTTATTTTACCAGGATTTGGAATAATTTCTCATATTATTTCCCAAGAAAGAGGAAAAAAGGAAACATTTGGATGCTTAGGTATAATTTATGCCATGTTAGCCATTGGATTATTAGGATTTATTGTATGAGCTCACCATATATTTACAGTAGGTATAGATATTGATACTCGAGCCTATTTTACTTCAGCTACTATAATTATTGCTGTCCCAACAGGAATTAAAATTTTTAGTTGATTAGCTACTTTACATGGTACTGTAATCAATTACAGACCTTCTATATTGTGAAGACTAGGATTTGTTTTTTTATTTACTGTAGGAGGTTTAACTGGAGTAATCTTAGCTAATTCATCTATTGATATTACCCTTCATGATTCTTATTATGTTGTTGCTCATTTTCACTATGTACTATCCATAGGGGCTGTATTTGCTATTTTTAGTGGATTTATTCATTGATACCCACTATTTACAGGATTAACAATAAACCCATATATACTTAAAATTCAATTTTTATCTATATTTTTAGCTGTAAATTTAACCTTTTTTCCCCAACATTTTTTAGGGTTAGCTGGTATGCCTCGACGTTACTCTGATTATCCTGATAGTTACCTTTCCTGAAATATTATTTCATCATTCGGATCTTATATATCTTTATTATCTATAATAATAATGATAATAATTATTTGAGAATCAATAATTAATCAACGAATTGTTTTATTCCCCTTAAATATACCTTCCTCTATTGAATGATTACAAAATTTACCCCCAGCAGAACATTCATATAATGAATTACCTATTTTAAGAAACTTCTAATATGGCAGACTATATGTAATGGATTTAAACCCCATTTATAAAGGTTAATCCTTTTTTTAGAAATGGCAACATGATCTAATTTAAATTTTCAAAATGGAGCTTCTCCTTTAATAGAACAAATCATTTTTTTCCATGATCATACATTAATCATTTTAATTATAATTACTATTTTAGTAAGATACATAATAATAAGACTTTTTTTTAATAAATATATTAATCGATTTTTATTAGAACAACAAATAATTGAAATAATTTGAACCATTTTACCAGCTATTACTTTAATTTTTATTGCTTTACCCTCTCTTCGTTTATTATATTTAATAGACGAATTAAATAATCCTTTAATTACTCTAAAATCAATTGGGCATCAATGATATTGAAGATATGAATATTCAGATTTTAATAATATTGAATTTGATTCTTATATAATTCAATCAACCGATAAAATTGATAATTTTCGTTTACTAGATGTAGATAATCGTGTCATTATCCCTATAAATAACCAAATTCGAATTTTAATTACAGCAACAGATGTAATTCATTCTTGAACTATCCCATCATTAGGAGTAAAAGTTGATGCTAATCCAGGACGTTTAAATCAAACTAATTTTTTTATTAATCGACCTGGAATCTTTTATGGTCAATGTTCAGAAATTTGTGGAGCTAATCATAGTTTTATACCAATTGTAATTGAAAGAATTTCAATTAAAAACTTTATTAATTGAATTAATAATTATTCTTCATTAGATGACTGAAAGTAAGTACTGGTCTCTTAAACCATTTTATAGTAAATTAACATTTACTTCTAATGATTACTAAAGAATTAGTTAAAATATAACATAAATATGTCAAATTTAAATTATTAAAATATTAATATTCTTTTATTCCTCAAATAATACCTATTAATTGAATTATTTCATTTATTATATTTATTATAATTTTTATCGTATTTAATATCCTTAATTTTTATATTTTTAATTTAAAAATTAATTATTCTAAATATTCATATATATCAAATAAAAAAAACAAAAATCTTTGAAAATGATAACTAATTTATTCTCGATTTTTGACCCATCAACTAATTTATTTAATATCTCTTTTAACTGATTAAGAACTTTATTAGGTCTTTTATTTATCCCATATTCATTTTGATTTATCCCTAATCGTCACTTTATTATATGAAATATAATTATTAATAAATTACACAACGAATTTAAAAATCTATTAGGACCTAATAGATTCTCAGGATCTACATTTTTATTTATTTCCTTATTTTCATTTGTTTTATTTAATAATTTTTTAGGTCTTTTCCCTTATATTTTCACAAGAACAAGTCATCTAACTATTTCTCTTTCAATTACCTTATCCATATGATTAAGATTTATATTTTACGGATGAATTAATAACTCACACCATATATTTGTTCATATAATTCCCCAAGGAACTCCAGGTATTTTAATGCCTTTTATAGTTTTAATTGAAACTATTAGAAATGTAATTCGACCTGGAACATTGGCAGTACGTTTAACAGCTAATATAATTGCAGGTCATTTACTTTTAACCCTTTTAAGAAGAACTGGAATTAATATAGCTAATTATTTTATTATATTTTTAGTTATTATTCAAATTCTTTTATTAACCTTAGAATTAGCCGTAGCTGTAATTCAATCTTATGTTATTGCTATTCTAAGAACATTATATTCTAGAGAAGTAAATTAATGATAAATCACAATCATCCCTATCACCTAGTAGATTATAGCCCATGACCTTTAACAGGAGCAATTGGCACTATAACTTTAGTTACTGGAATAATTAAATGATTCCATAATTTTAATATAAACTTACTAATCTTAGGATACTTAATCATTATCCTTACAATATATCAATGATGACGAGATATTTCTCGAGAAGGAACTTTCCAAGGTAAACATACAATTTCCGTTTTAAGAGGACTTCGTTGAGGAATAATTTTATTTATTGTATCTGAAATTTTTTTTTTTATCTCCTTTTTTTGAGCTTTCTTCCATAGAAGTCTTTCCCCTAATATTGATATCGGATCTTCATGACCCCCTATAAATATTACACCCTTTAACCCTTTCCAAATTCCTTTATTAAATACTATTATTTTAATTTCATCTGGAGTAACTGTAACTTGAGCTCATCATGCTTTAATAGAAAATAACTTTAGTCAAACTAAACATAGTTTATTACTCACAATCGTATTAGGAATTTATTTTACCATTCTTCAAGCTTATGAATATTATGAAGCTCCATTTACTATCTCAGATAGAGTTTATGGCTCAACATTCTTTATAGCTACTGGATTCCACGGAATTCACGTTATAATTGGAACCATTTTTTTATTAACATGTTTTATTCGTCATTTATTTAATCACTTTTCTAATAACCATCATTTTGGATTTGAAGCTGCAGCATGATATTGACATTTTGTTGATGTAGTGTGATTATTTTTATATATTTCTATTTATTGATGAGGTAAATAATTATTTATATAATATATTTAGTATATTTGACTTCCAATCAAAAAGTTTAAATTATTTTAATATAAATAATTTATTTATTAATAATATTATTTACTATTGTTATTTTTCTTTCTAATTTTGTTATAATTATTTCTTTAATTCTATCAAAAAAATCTTTAAAAGACCGAGAAAAATGTTCACCCTTTGAATGTGGATTTGACCCTAAATCATCAGCACGAACTCCATTTTCTTTACATTTTTTTCTTATTACTGTTATTTTTTTAATTTTTGATGTAGAAATTGTATTAATTATACCTATAATTTTAACTTTTAAAACAACTAACTTAATTATTTGAACAAAAACTAGATTTTTCTTCATCGTTATATTACTAATCGGACTTTACCATGAATGAAATCAAAATATATTAAATTGAACAAATTAATTTAGGATTATAGTTTATAAAAACGTTTGATTTGCATTCAAAAAATATTATATTATTTATAATTTATCTTATTAAATAAGAAGCAAATATGCATTTAATTTCGACTTAAAAGAATGAGTTAAAATACTCCTTATTTAAATTTTTATATATTTTATTAATTGAAACCAAAATAGAGGTATATCACTGTTAATGATATTATTGAATTTATATTCCAATTAAATTAATTTATTAACGAAATATACTTTTAAGCTGCTAACTTAATCTTTAGTGATTTATTTCATTAATATTTCTATCAAATTATTATTATCATTATAAATATATATATATATATATATATTTATATAGTTTATAAATATCAAAACATTACACTTTCACTGTAAAAAAAAAATATTAATTTTTATAAATATTTAAAGATTGAACAATCACCCTAATATCTTCAATATTATACTCTTATTTTAAGCTATTTAAATAATTTATAATAATAATAATTAAAAAAAAATTTATTATTATTATTAAAATAAATCTATAAATATAAATTTTTATATTATTTATTAATAAATAATTAGAAAAAATTGAATAATCCTTAATAATTTTAAATATCCCCTGACCTCTATATAATTCTCTTCAACCTATATCAATATTTTTTAATATTTTCTGACTAACCTTTAAAAAAAAATAATTTAACCCATAGGTTGATAAATTAGGTATAAATCATATTAAACATAAAAATAATCTTATTTTATAAGTATTCTTAAATTTATTAATCGAATTAATTTTTATATTTCTAATAAAATAACCTATAACTGCCCCTAAAAATCTTGCATAAAAAACTATCAACTTTAAATTTAAAGATAAATAAATTATATAAGGATAAAAAAAAATTATTCATCTTAAAAATCTTCCAACAATCACTCTTATAAATAATAAAATAAATATTCTTTTCAATATAACATAATCTTCATCATATAAATTATAAATTCTTATTAAATTATAATCATTAATCATTAAATATATTAATAGTCGAATAGTATAAAATATAGTTAAACCAGTAGAAAAATAATATAAAAAAAAAACTATTATATTTAAATTTCTTATTCTTACTATTTCTAAAATCAAATCCTTAGAATAAAACCCCGCTAAAAATGGAATTCCACATAAAGCTAAATTAGAAATATTTAAACATAAAGAGGTTAAAGGAATATATACCCCTAAACCCCCTATTATACGAATATCTTGATTATCTATTATTATATGAATAATAACCCCTGAACATATAAACAATAAAGCTTTAAATATTGCATGAGTCAATAAATGGAAAAAAGCTAAATCAGCTATACCCATTCTTAAAATTCTTATTATTAAACCTAATTGTCTTAAAGTTGATAAAGCAATAATTTTTTTCAAATCAAACTCATAATTAGCTGAAATCCCAGCTATAAATATTGTTAAACCTGATAACAATAATAAAACCTTTAAAAAAAATATATCAACCAATAAAATATTAAATCGAATCAATAAATAAACTCCAGCAGTTACTAAAGTAGAGGAATGAACTAAAGCTGAAACAGGAGTAGGAGCTGCTATAGCAGCTGGTAATCAAGATCTAAATGGAATTTGAGCTCTTTTAGTCATAGCTGCAATAATAATTATCGTACCAATAATAATTATCTCAAAATCATTAACTATAAAATCTAAATAAAAAATATAATTTCATCTTCCATAATTTACTATTCAAGAAATTACTATCAAAATAAAAACATCCCCAATCCGATTAGACAAAGCAGTTAATATTCCTGCATTATAAGATTTTCAATTTTGATAATAAATTACTAAACAATAAGAAACCAACCCTAAACCATCTCATCCTAATAAAATACTAATAATATTAGGACTAATAATTAATAAAATTATAGATAAAATAAATATAAGAACTAAAATAATAAATCGATTTAAATTTAATTCTGAACTTATATAACTCTTTCTATAATAAATAACTGAAGCAGAAATTAAAGAAACAAATATTATAAATATTAAAGACATTCAATCTAATAAAATAGATATAACAATATTCATTGAATTAAAACAAACCAATTCTCATTCCATAAAAATAACCATATTATTTATAATAAAATAAATTATCATAAAAAAATTAATTATACTAAAAAAAAACAAAAAAAAAAATCTAACGAAACAAATAGATATATTTTTAAAAATAATTTAAAATGATTCTATCATATTTTTGACTCCACAAATCAATATTTTATTTTAAATTATTTAAATAAAATCAAATTATAAAATAATCGATCTTTAAAATTAATAAGTTTAAAGGTATTCAATGTAAAAATAATAATAAAAATTCTCGTCTTAAACCTATATAAAATCTATATAATCTTATATTAAATTTTCCATGTTGAGTGTAAGAATATAAATATAATCTATAAGCAGCTCTAAAAAAAGTAATCAATATCAACATAAATATAGATATTCAAGATCAACTAACTATTCTATTAATTAATCTAATTTCCCCTATTAAATTTATTGTAGGAGGAGCTGCTATAGCAGCTGATAATAGTAAAAATCACCACAATCTTATTGAAGGTATAAAATTTAGTATCCCCTTTCTTAATAGCAATCTTCGTCTTTGTAAACGTTCATAACTAATATTTGCTAAACAAAATAACCCTGAAGAACATAGCCCATGGCCAATTATTAGAATATAAGAACCTATGTACCCTCAATAATTTATAGTTATAATCCCCCCAATTACCAATCCCATGTGAGCCACTGAAGAATAAGCAATTAAAGATTTAATATCAACTTGACTTAAACACTTTAAACTAATATATAAACCCCCTACTAATCTAATAATAATTCATAAAATATTTAATTTTAAAGAAATTTTTTGAAGAAAAATTAATACTCGTAATAACCCATAACCTCCTAATTTTAATATAATTCCTGCTAAAATTATTGATCCTGATACTGGGGCTTCAACATGAGCTTTAGGTAATCATAAGTGAGTAAAATATATTGGTATTTTTACTAAAAAGGCTATTACCATAGAAAAATATAAAATACTCAAATTTAAATCATAAAATTTTAAAAAATAAATTATTAAACAATTTATTTCCCTAAAAATATAAAAAATTCCTATTAATAATGGTAAAGAAACAAATAAAGTATAAAATAATAAATACATTCCTGCCTGTAAACGTTCTGGTTGATACCCTCACCCAATAATTAACATTAAGGTAGGAATTAATCTCCCCTCAAAAAATATGTAAAATATAAATAAATTTATAGTACTAAATGTTAAATATAATATTATCAATAAAAATATAACATTTATAGAAAAAAATTCTACATAAAAATTATACTTATATAATTTTTCTCTAGCTATTATTATTAAAGCACAAACTCAAATTCTTAATAAAATTAACCCAAAAGAAATTATATCACACCCTATTATATATCTTAAATTACAATAATTTATAATACTTATTGTTAAATTTAAAAATAAAAAAAATATTATAAATATTCTTATTTGAACCATTCAAAATATATTCTTTTTAAAACATATAGGAATTATAAAAATTATTATAAATAAAAATTTTATCATTATAATAAATTAAATCTTTGAAAATAATCATTACCATAAGTACGAATTATAGATACTAAAATAGAAATTCCTAAAGCACCTTCACATACTGAAAACACTAAAAAAACCATTAATATATATATATCAAACTCAATAAAACTTAAATAAAACATTATTATTAAAAAAATTCTTAAAACTATAAACTCTAATCTTAATAATATAACTAATAAATGTTTATATTTTGAAATAAAAATTAAATTACCAATCATAAATATAAAAAAAATTATTTTTATCATTAGTTTTTATAGTTTAATTAAAACATTGGTCTTGTAAACCAAAAATAAGAATTTTCTTTATTAACTTCAAAGAAAAAGAAAAATCTTTATCAATAATCTCCAAAATTATTATTTTAATTAAAATATTCTTTGAAATAATTAAATTATTTTTATTTATAAGCATAATTTTCATTTCTATTATTATATTTTTTATTAAAAATCCCCTTTCCATAGGGCTATTAATTTTAATACAAACACTATTTACCTGCTTAATTTCAGGAATTATTATTAACACTTATTGATTCTCATATATTTTATTTTTAGTATTTTTAGGAGGATTGCTAGTTTTATTTATTTACGTGGCAAGTATTGCCTCAAATGAATTATTTTATTCTCCTTTAAAAAATAAATTCTTATTTATAATTTGTTTTTTTATTATCTTTATTTTTAGAATTCTTAACATACATAATTTAAAATGAATTAACTCTTACTTAAATTCTCATGAGTTAAATAACCTATTTAATTATTTTATTTTTATAAATAATGAAAATAATATTAATTTAACTAAACTTTATAATAATCAAAATTATTTACTAATATTAATATTAATTATTTATTTATTTATTACATTAGTAGCCGTAGTAAAAATTACTAATATTTTTTATGGTCCTTTACGATCATTTAATTACTAATGATAAATAAATTTAAACCTTTTCGAAAAACTCACCCTATTTTAAAAATCTTAAATAATTCTCTTATTGATTTACCTACTCCCTCTAATATTACAGGATGATGAAACTTTGGGTCTCTTCTTGCCCTATGCTTAATTATTCAAATTATTACAGGATTATTTTTATCTATGTATTACGTAGCTAATGTAGAATTAGCATTTTACAGAGTAAACTATATTTGTCGCAATGTAAATTATGGTTGATTAATTCGTACCTTACATGCAAATGGAGCTTCATTTTTCTTCATTTGCATTTATCTCCATATCGGCCGAGGAATTTACTATGAATCATTTAATTTTAAGTATACTTGAATAGTAGGAATCATTATTTTATTTGTTTTAATAGCCACAGCATTTATAGGATATGTTCTTCCATGAGGACAAATATCATTTTGAGGAGCAACTGTTATTACTAATTTATTATCTGCCATTCCATACTTAGGAACTTTATTAGTTCAATGAATTTGAGGAGGATTCGCTGTAGACAATGCAACCTTAACTCGATTTTACTCTTTCCATTTCCTCTTTCCCTTTATTATTCTTGCCTTAACTATAATCCACTTAATTTTTCTCCACCAAACAGGATCTAATAATCCATTAGGTATTAATAGAAATTTAGATAAAATTCCTTTTCATCCTTTTTTTTTATTAAAGGATTTAATCGGAATAATTATTTTAGTTTTTTTACTATTAATGTTAGTTTTATTAAACCCTTACTTATTAGGAGACCCAGATAACTTTACCCCTGCAAATCCTTTAGTGACCCCAGCTCACATTCAACCAGAATGATATTTTTTATTTGCTTATGCTATTTTACGATCTATTCCTAATAAATTAGGGGGGGTGATTGCACTTGTTGTATCAATTTTAATTTTAACTATCTTACCTTTTACTTTTAATAAAAAAATTCAAGGAATTCAATTTTACCCTTTAAATCAAATTTTATTTTGAATTATAATTTCAACTATTATTCTTCTAACTTGAATTGGAGCTCGACCTGTAGAAATTCCTTTCGTAATTACAAGTCAAATTTTAACAGTTATTTACTTTTCTTATTTTATTATTAATCCTTTAATTAGTAAAATATGAGATAAATTAATTTTTAATTATTAATTAATGAGCTTGTTATAAAGCATTTGTTTTGAAAACTTAAGAAAGAATTTTAATTCTATTAATTTATACTATAAATATATTACCTAAATTAAATAAATTTTAATCCCAATAAACAATATTAAATAATTTAAAGAAACAGGTAAATAAATTTTTCATGATAAATATATTAATTTATCATATCGATAACGAGGTAAAGTCCCCCGAACTCAAATAAATAAAAAAGAAATAAATACTATTTTTAAATAAAATACTAAACTTAAATCATAACCTCCTAAATATAACAAACTAAATAATAATCTTATAAATAAAATTCTCATATATTCTGCCAAAAAAATTAAAGCAAATGCCCCTCTTCTATATTCTACATTAAATCCTGAAACTAATTCTCTTTCCCCCTCAGCAAAATCAAAGGGAGTCCGATTAGTTTCAGCCAATCTAGAAGATATTCAACATAATCTTAAAGGAAACATTAAAAAAATAAATCAAATTAAAGATTGATAATCTCTATATAAAATTAAATTAAAATCTATCACTAATACAACACAAGATAATAAAATTAATCTTAATCTAACTTCATAAGAAATAGTTTGAGCTACTGATCGTAAACCTCCAAGTAAAGCATAATTCGAATTAGATGACCAACCAGCAACTATAATTGCATAAACTCCCAATCTAGTACAACATAAAAAAAATAAAATCCCTAAATTAAAACTAATTAAATTAAAATAATAAGGTATTAACAATCAAATCACTAAAGATAACGCAAATCTAAAAATTGGAGAAAAATAATAAACTAAATAATTAGCATTTAATAAATAAACATGTTCGCAAGAACACACTCTTGCGAGAATAATTTCTATAATAGGTATTTGTTTACTGCCATTGCATATAAATGCCTATGCATATAAATGGTGAAGCTTAAAACTCATAAAACTCGTAGCAGGCAAATAGATTAAACGATACATCGATGTTGACAGCGGGACGTGGCACCCGTGATAACGACTAATCGATTTATTGTAATGCACTCGGATAAATGATACTGCGATATGAACGTGCGCGAATATCTTTACTGAACACTATAATTTGTGGTCGAGTATCGCTAGCGTCATGAATATTCGATTACATGTGTACACGCTGTAAACATCTATTGTTTTGTAATTGTAATGTATATTTTTTAACAGCCGCCCTTGATGGTAAATGGTTGAGGACTCACAGCTGTTTCGAGATGACTGCAACAAAGCATTCTTAATTGTCGGCTAACACCTTTTTAATTTGTTTTTGTTTTCCAAATTCAAAATAATTTATTCATGTAAGTATCATTGATACTTACACGTATTCACGTAATTTTTAGCTTCTACAACTGTGTCGGAAAGGTGTTTACCATGGTCAGGTAGAAAACGCGAAATAAACTCATAAACACATCTTTTATAACAATACACAACAATTACAGTACCTAATATTTGCTAACCTAAGCAGAACTAGTTATAGAACTGGTTATTTAGAAACGTGTCTGTCATTTAAATAATCATATATTTAAACTGTTTCATATAAAAAAGGCGAAGAAAGGAATAATAGTTGAATATTCATATAAATTTATTGACGTAGTTATTATTTCGCCCCTTATGCTATATTTGGAAATGATGTAATCATATTATGGTTCCATGTTGTGAATGTCTGTGTTATCGCACCACTTTTAAACATTAAATAGATAATTTACAGTTAAATAACATAATCGATTATTAGGAAATAACAATTGCAAGTATAATAATTTTAAGTGGATTGCTGTTATGAGAAATATATATTTATATATAAGGGTATAAGTAACAGTCGTAATAAGTGGAGTAGGTACTAGCAGCCGCAGTCATAAGTGAATCTTTCGCTTCTTCTT
>DWLV01000041.1:0-12303 GCA_018251835.1 Orses cynisca | reverse complement strand
CAATGACGCCGCTCTTCAATGTGTCGCCATTCATTAGGCTGTACTGCACAAATCTAATTGGAATGCGGTTGGAACACACCGCAAACTTTTTTTAAATGAAATTATTTACATTAATTTCCATCAATATTGGTTAGTGCTCACTACGCACAAAATGCTTATATTTGTACGAATTTTCGTTACTATTACAGTTTTATAAGTTTACCTACTACCAGCATTCATGTGCAAAAACTAACATACATAACGTTAAAACACATGTGTTTGCATCAAAAATAGCATTGGGACTGAACCTCATAAAACGTTACAGCCATTTGAAACCAGTTGCCTTAAATTTGTATTTACATGATACCGCATGCTAGTAGGTAAAACTAGTTGAAGCGATATACCCAAAACGGGACAATTTTCACTGGAGAACACTATCCGTGTATCCTCTTTGCCGTGCAAGTTATTACCGTGACTATTCCGCCCACGACAAATTTGCCTGAAACCGAGGTCATGTGTTACACAACTTCAAGCTTATCTTGCACTTCATACAAAATGTACGTAGCTAAACATGTTTTATATGAACTGCAAGATACGCTCAAAGTGATAACTCGAGCAGGTGTAGTGGAAAGTTTTATTCGTATCGTATATACCTCACACCCATGGCGCACTCGACCCAAAAGTTTTGCTGTGCGATGTTTACAAGGTTTCCAACTATACAAAAACAACGATACATCAAAAGTGAGTTACAAGTTAACTGGCGGTGTCCGACGCGCCAACGGCGAAATTTCGATTTAAGCTGACACGGGTATAAACCGCCCGCGACCGGGCTTTTCTTGTCGACTTCTACGACACTTTCCAAGTAGCCCACTCCATAAAAGTGCCCTTTTTGACGGAATGACGATTCTGTAGTTTTTTTAAACGTCTCCTAGCACCGACCGGTACGTGTAGCGTCCTTGTGCGTAAATTTGCCTGCTACTTGTACGGCATGACGCGGACGGCGAGATGAGCGACGAATCATAGGGCTCGGTACTCACATAATCGTTCAGTTAGCTATTCAAGAGCACGTAGGGCCGTGAGAAAAAGAAAAGGGCGGAGCGAATAGTGGATCATCAAAAGGCGGAGCGTTCTCAAAAACCAGTACTTCAATGCGAAGGTTAAACACATAACGGTCACTTTGTTGCTATGAGATATTTAAAAGATTTCGTTTGTCTACTGCCCGTCTATTGAAGTTTACGTTCCGGAAACTTCAAAGGGGTGAACTTCACACACAGCGATAGTCGAGAGTGGTACATGTTTAAATTTTGTGAGAGAGAAGAGACCCGCGAAGACAATAAAGAACGTAAAGCGCGCGCTTAAAACTTTTGAGGAGAACACTCCGAGGCGACGGCGACGCCTGGAAAGTTGGAGAAAGAAGCCGGCGGCAGCGCGGGGTCGCCGCCTACTGCCATCAAACTAAGAGATATTACCACTGTAGAGGTTTTCAAACAGTTTCGCTACTTCAACTATCTTGAGTTTTTATTTTTGTATTCACGATCAAATGGCATTAATAGGACTTTAAAAAAATAAGTATGACACCGCCTTATGCAACTGTGTATGAACAGATGAAGTTTCTTTAATGAACTGAGCAAATTAATATGCCACTTAAAATTTCTAATGCACAGTTAATTAGAAGCCGGTCACAGACTCGTTGATACGCTAAGGGGCGTACGTGCACTAAGTACAGTAGACGTTAAGACTGCGAAAGCAGTGAATGTTTATTTAAAACATACATTTCATTGAACATCAGTAGATAATGTCGTAAGAGACTTGAAAGCTGTAATTATATGAGCGACGCCGCTTTGTAGGAACACAGTAAGCCGGTGATCGCATCACGCACTGAACGCGCGCCGCGTCCCCGCCTTAATCCTATTCCGCGACAAATTAATATGCTCATCGGCAGCAACGTCACTAGCTTACGGATCGTTCATAGCGCGATTGTATTTTAAGTGTATTATCCAATTTGGTGGATATTGTGCGTGTGGTAATCAGAGCCCATCGAGCACATCCGAGCGCTTAGTTGCGAGCTGCATGGAAACCTACAATGATGGCATTATCGTACGCGGCAATGGAGCGAGCTGGCGAACTTAATAGATTTTGTTGGTGCAGCAACCGGCGCGGTCATCCTATTGCGAACTAACGGGATTATCGTTCGAATTCGCGTTCTCGGTACGATGCTGAATTGATCGAGCGCACGGTGTTTACGTCGATAATCTAATAAGACGACATGAAACAATCCGGCCGTCTAATCGGAAGCGGCGGCTGTACACCAAAGAGTAACGTTAGACGAACACTGAATGCCTTCGTTAGACATCGGCCCCGGATAGAGTCGAGTTGCAGACTTAAGTCTTCCTTGTGACGCTTTGAATGCCTCATTATCACGTGTCAAGCGTTAGGTCTAAACGTTAACGCTTCACTTCACGCAAATAAGTGCCTAAAAATAAATAAAAAAAATGTTTAACTGTCAACGAACGCTGCAGCCGCGTGCCTCGCGTCAAAACGAATTCGAAATAAAATCGGGAGAATAATTAAAATCGGCGCAAACCATTAAAAGAGCAGTTTATAATAGGGGAGTGCAGCGTGGAGTGTCCTTAATGTGGGCAGTTAAAGAGTTGGAGGAGCGCACTCGAGCACGAGTACTGTAGCGGCGCCACCTCGCGCCTACTAACAGTACTAACGAACCTGCCGACAAAAACTCACGCTACTGTACTTCGCTGTGCACAGTGTGCAGTTGTGCACGCCGTACGCCACACCACGAGCGTTCGCGATAATAACTGCGCTACATACTCTTTGTACTTGCGAATAAAACCTCATCGAGTTAATATAGTGTGCACACTTGCATAGTTAGCGCGCTAAATAATTAACGGGCACGTATTCGTGTTGGTTTTCAACTCGCTCACGTGCGCTCCAACACCTTTTAATGAAGAAGTCTTTTTCTTTTGCCGAGCTCGTAATACGTTCTTGCTACTCGTAAAAGTTGTAAATCGAGGAGGAAGTACGATACAGACCAATGTTTGGTTTCCTAGTAATAACTAAGATTACGGGAAAGAGGACGATGTGAATTTTATCAACTTTCGCAGGAACTGTAAAGACGTATAATCAATAGATGTAGGCAGTCCGTAGCTCAGAGTTTAATATTGATATTGAGGGACCGATTGCGAAGGCACTTTACTAGACTCTTTATAAATATCTGTATAGCTAAGCTATCTAAAACTCTGAGCGATTAAATGGTGCTTAAAAACGTAAAGGGTTACAGCACATCGGGATGTGAAAAAAAAACATATTTTGAATGACAACAGTACGCTAACTGTCTATTAATTTCACAATCATGTTAATACCTAATTACGTTTAGTTGACTCTACCACATTATGCTCTACATCAAAATTTAACACAGAAGTTACTAACCATTATACAAACTTAGAAAAAAATTGCTTCACTCTAAACCAGACATTGTAATGCAAAGTCCTTTCACAATTACTTTAATTAAGATTTTTTTAAATATGAGTTAATTTAAATCAATTATAAAATTTTAACCACTTTTTGTTGGACACAAACTCATTATTAACAATATAATTTGAGCATTGTAATATCTTGAAACTAACTAGGATGGTAATATTTTAATTTTCTAATGAATATACAACAGATTCATATAAATTTCACTGTTATAAAGTAAATATTGTTCGTCGTAAAGATAAAACATACATGTAGGTAGATACATAAAGCCAGGGCGGTACTTTTCGTGTATGTAAACCACACGCGTTAATTAGAATTAACTTTATGACGCAAATGCTGTGTAGCGATGTAAAACGAATCTTATAATATTAATTAATACGAGTACAATAACCCTGTATAATTTCAACATTCAACAATTAAATGGATATTGTGACCGGTGGTGGTAGACGGCGTCTAACATTATGATGCCAGTGTTAATTTAGAAACTTTCAATCTTTACATAAATGCAGACGTAGACGACCTCTTCACTCGATTGATAGTGAGTATATCAGCAGAGCGAAAGGTTCCTGGTTCGATATCTGCCGAGGATGTTGTATGTAACAATATACCCTTTAATATTACTTGTGTATACACTTTTAACGTTATAATTATTCATTCTTGGCCATTCGTCGGTTATTAACAATACAATAAACTAATAATTAGAATTAAATACTTTTTCTGTTTCAACCAATTCTTAATCATGTATCTACAAGCTACTAGCGATACAAAAATGCGACAAAAAGTTCTACTTCGAAGCAATGAATGTGTAAGAGTTAATATAAAAAAGAATCGAATCGGAATTCCATTTTATATTATTTAGTAGATCCAGCCCTCGGAAATAAAGGGTCAGTGGACTTCCACGCCGGTTTAACGCTGTAAATGCAAAGCGATTTTTATGAAAACTGTCCGAAACACATCGGATTTAAAACTATGAATTCAATCCTGAATTCACAGAACCGTGGCTCTAACAATAACAACCACTGTTTTCGTAAATAGTGCAAAATGCAAGGAAAATATTTGTAATACTAGTTAAAGCTTATCAGAACAACACAGCAGTGGGCAGAACTGAAAATCAGTGGCGCTGTTACGGTTCATTTGTTTGGCTAATTTTATTTGAGTACAGAGAGAGCCCTATAGGTGCGTAATGCTGCAACTTTTTTTTTGTTGTCGAGGGGGAAACCTTCAAAAGGTACCAGGTACCCGGTGCTGTATCAACCTTGACTAACGGCTGTTACTAACACTTATAACGCTTAAATTGGCAACTAAAACATCTCCTGTTAACTGTAATGCAGCTCTATGTACCTACTAAAATAAAAATCTTTTATTCGTATTCTTATTTTGAATTGTACTTCTATGAAATTCATAATAATTATCGTCAGTACAGTCGGGTGAGTTACATGTTCTCACATGTGGATGCAAGCTACTCGTCCCATGATTGTCCCACACATGATCACACCTTACTTAGCCGACAGAATTGCATGGCTAACGAGCAAACCGCGGGTTAATGACTCCTCGTATTCTTGCTTTGAGTTTCAACGGCCTCGTAACGCTGAATGAGATGATAAATCTTTTGTTACAGCCCTCGGCAAAAGTTAACCCGAGACGTAAGTTGCCAGCGTTATTTATTTGATATACACGCGAGGGAAATATTTTCGCCGGCTGTAAGGTGATTTGTATTTTGAACTTAACTTGTTTCTGTGCATTCGATGATAGGTATTTTGAATTAAGTAACGTTTGTGCTAATGTTAATCAAAACGTACAAGATTTCATGTTTGAAAATTTCATTAAATTCATAAACTTTAGACCACGGCGTTGCCCAGTTGGTAATTATCGCCCTGACTGCCTAGGTCCTTCTTTTGATTAGAGATGAAATAAGACTTTTACGTGACTTGGATTCAACAATTTTGTGTTTGTTTGTGTTGCTTAGGCAACCAAATATACCTGCGTGTAATTGAAATTATGTGTGTGACTCTAGTGTGAGAGTGTGTTTAGAAAAAACGAACAATCGTGAGCCCGCGGAGAGCAGACAGTGAATTACCACGTCAATTATGTTGACAATTTTAAATTACACACACGTTCATTGGCTGAATGTGCAACGTAAATGCTTGAGCCCTATTTATTATAGATAGTGTCCGGTATAAGGGCTCGGATAGTTTGTAGTGGGGTTTGATCAGCGGTAATACATCACGCCGCCCGTCACAAGATATATGGGCGTTGTCGTCTATCGGTCGCCGCGCCTCGCTGTCCGGCCCCAGGTCAAGCTTTTTGCAACGATAACTTATATTAACAAGCTCAACAATGAAAAGGTAGATAACTTTGCAATAAATCAGTCCTTTAAGCGTACGTGAGTGAGTAACCAGGTTAATACATGTTTATTTTTTTAAAGAGTATCTAAATCTAATCTATGGTTACAAAGATCCGGTAAATTTAAATTCAAGGGTTGTTTAACAGTCGATATACCTCTATATAGTAGGTACGATACCACAACTGCATACCGTTGCTACTAAACGTTGGATCAATACGTCGGTACACGGCGTGGCGTGTGTCGGGTGACAACATCGACGTTCTTGTGGTTATCTTATGAGGCAGCCTCGTATTCCTTGTAATATGGTAATGTGCCAAACTAAAAGATGCATATGCGCGAGCGAGATGGGGACACTGCTGTGTCTGCTTTCGAACGGACAAAGAGCACGATGCGCAAGGAAACCGGTTATACTTGTTTATTTTGCACGCATTCCAGCCGGCCAGCCGGGAGCGGGCGAGCCATTCCCGGACGGATCAGGAACTCGATTTCTACACGGCAAAAGTGGCCTTGAATTTCAAACGCTTTACGGCGCTCGCCACGGTCGAAGCGTTATAAATAAAATTGTCTTATGGTTGCGAAACCGAATTTGGCTTATTAGGCCATTCGGTGCTGCGTCATGTCGCCGTCACGGTACCGATACGATTTTGTGGAATGGATTTATTATTATTAAAATTTATTACTGGCGTTCAAAAAATTTGTACACTAATGATTTATTTAACCAAAGCTTACAATATTTAATGATTTCTAGAATATCAATCATCTTGATTATTTATGGAGCAATCGGTTAAAATTACGAAACAAAGCGCGAGGCTGGGCTTCTTGATAGAACTCTCGTGAGTTGTTTAACGTTTAATTTGTTGTTCTTCGTGTTTAATCCTGAGGTTGTTCAATGGTTTGCAATAAATTTTCCATACGATTTACGATTTGAATTCAGATTAATTGCGCTATGTTTTGATATCTAATATTTTTAGGACTCGATGGCTGAGATGGAATGGATGGGAACCCATTTGTTCCGTCGTATACTTAGTTCAGATTAAACTTTGTGATACAGAGCCCTAAAATATAAACAGGAATCATCTGACACTCTAACCTTGTGTTGTTTAGAGGGTACAGCACGAGCAGTGTAAGTTGGCTTACAAGGAAGTATTGAATCATTTACACCCCAAAAACTGAAAACTTACTTATTATTTAACATATTATTATTTATCATTACTATCATTATTATTTAAAATAACCTTATACTTGATTCAAAATACTTATTTACAAAAAATATGTAAACATTTTCCCTTACATGTTTTTATTCCGATATTCGTCAGCGTATCGTCTCGTTTATTTACATTTGAGAGTCTTACTAGGAGAATCTCTTGGCTGCGAAGCAATCCTGGTTTCGTGTCACGTTCGCGATGAGAATTTACTTTAATTGGCAAATAATACGTAGGGCAATTAAGGATGCTGAGTCGGGAAGAGGCGCGCGTGACGCGACTAGTAAATGTAGGTATTCAATTATGCAAACAGAATAGCATAAGAACATTCTAGCTACCCCAGCGTTGCTCGCTCCCGTTGACCCCTTGCAATGTTTGTAAGAATTTCGGCGTCTATTTCTACGTTTCTACTGGACGCAATAATTTACAGTTTCTAATTTAAATTAAAAAAAAAAGCAAAAATGGTTGTTAACCTAACACAGACAAAGAACAGAACATTCAATTAACAGAGTATTCTTTACTCTTTTTACGATTCTTAAAAGGCTCTACTTGTTGGCTTTAAAATGTCTACAAGAGGGAATTTAATGCAGCTTTGCACAAGATTGCAATCTAGAGTTGTTATTAATAAAGCTTTCAGCGATATATTACGTTAATATCCCAGCGATATTAGCGAGGTAAGCTGGAGAAAGGTCGATTGTTTGTGTAGGTGCCATTTTGGCTTACGGTACCTAAACTGTGGGCGAGACGTCTAACATTTTGATATATTATATTATAGCTTAGTTTCACATTTAGGCACTTATTACATTTCTCTCGCACCAAGTGACGCATGACCGACGGCAGTATTAAATGTATAATGTGACGGTGATACACATTCTTATCTTAGAATGACTTTCGCGCCTTTCACCGTGAACACAACTATAAAAAATCGTTCCGTACAGATCATATACAATATGTACTTTCACTTCACGTAACAAAATGTACTTCACTTAACAATAATGACGTCGACCGGACACTATGTCGGCAATGCAATTTAAACTTAAACATACATTAGTACAAAAGTTGTATTACAAGAGAACATTTTTAAATAACCGCGGTTTTAATGGCCACCATTGAAGCGCCATAACAGGTCTGCGTGCACGACACATACGTCATCCGAATATTTATATGGTCGATGCGTATACCAGACTCATTAGCGCCCACGCACTATTGAAAATGGGATTATTGAAGAGATGTGTCGAGAATATATTTGGCCGCTGTTATTGTATCGGCCAATGGATAGCTAATATCATGTATGATGGTAAAAATCGTACGTCAAGATGTCGAATTACTTCACTAACTGGCTAACCACAACTTTCCTTACAGAATTAACCGTGTATTTTTATGTACTTCGGTTGCAATATCGGCGACTCGTTTGACAAAGAAAGAAGCTGGATACTGATGCCTTACGACAGTGTCCTATGGCTTAAATTTTCATCCCAAAACGCGTTCGTTACTTCCATAATAAAACGGGATATTTTAATCTTATTTTCAGGTACTTTGAAAAGTAAAATATCTTTCGGATAGGGCAAGAGAGATACGAAGCCCGCTCGGGAACGTGCGAATTGTCATGTTAAAGGTAGGTATCGCCTCGGGCTGAAAATGCACTTTCGCGAAACGATTGAAAGTTGATTCGAGTTCCCAGCGAAGGTGGTGTCTGGTGCGAGTGCAGACAACGATCTAACGCTACGTCACCTTTATAGTATCTATATCTTTGAATCGTTGGGATTGAATTGGAATTCGAAATATAACTATTTATCCGCCAGTACACTCGGATACTATTGTTTTCATACTAGATGTCTTAAGTGTAATCACTTATAGCTGGCCGCGATGAAATTTCCAATGATCTGATCCAAATTTTAAATCATCTTACGTAGATATTGAAAACGTTTAATTTATGTGGGATTTACAACGACAAATTTAAATTTACACAAAATCTAGATACTTATTCTTCATTGCATCAAAATTCCATTCTGACCCATGTTATATGTACCTACTTCATTCTCGAAACGGAAATCAATACTATAAAAACAAAACTTGATGTAAAGTTGACATGCTAAAGACAGTCAGTCATTAGTTTTTGTCAAGTATCAGCTGTCAATGTTTCTAATCGTCGAAACATTAGTTCAAAATCGTGAGTACCCGTTAAAACGCATTACATCCGTGTTGAGTATAAAATCATAATACGACATGCATATAAGTACATGTATCACCGCTGGCTGTAAATGCATTTCATTCACGATTCGAATCACTAGCAGAGAGGAGAAACTTCAATACGGATAATGATCTCGGCGTGTCAAGAGTGATACGATCGAGAAGATACGAAACTTCATGCACCAAAGTAAAGTTCTGCAAGCTTTTCGGTACTTTTTTGTTGCAGGTCTCTTAAAAGAATTTAAAAGTATTATTTAAGTAAAATTTAACTGCGACACACTCACCTCTACCCCTGATATAGTTATTTATAAGGATATAGATATAGGCATTTATAAGTCTTAGAAATTATTTTTTAAATTTATATAAACGTAAGAATTCGTCTACCGACCATAAAAAGTAGAAATACCCAAAATTATTAAAAAAAATTAAAACAATTATGTCAGTTGCGGGTTCGATTTTCGGCCGGGGCAGATAAACATTTGTTCCCGGGCCGCCAGTGTTTGCAATGTGTATTAATATTACTGCTTTTCTTATTTTAATTTGCTACTTATTTATACTTTATTACTCACACTATCCTTTCCTGTTTTTGTATAACGAACTGATTCCCGGACATTCTTGTAACCAAGTTTATAATAACCTTATATTCTTGTACAGTCATCTTCGGTTAAAACGTAACGCGATTCATTCTAGAACATAATCGAACACAAGCCTACAACCGCATGGTAACCCTGACTGATCGATACACTCCACTTGATGTGAATACGGTCACATCCTACGGTGGTCTCCGGGGAAATTTCAAGAGTCGTGTTAATTTTTTTCAGGTCATACCTAAATCTAATTCCTAAACGAAACGTATACGTAACATAGACGACATCTCGCGAGGTCTGACGATAATGGATTTGCACATAACAATATATTCAAATCAGAGTAACGTATTCGCGACACGCTTACTCACTATCTTAAATAAGTCACGGATTACTGTTCAAATTCATACGAACGCGTGTGTTCTGTAAAACTCAATCATTAAATTAAAGGAGTAAAGTCACGTATAAGTGGGTATTAGAATTAATATGGATAGATTGGTATAGTAACTTAATTTTTCTGCTTCATTTATTATGCATGCACGCAGATTTATATTAGATTAAAATTAGTATAATAAACAAGTTCCCAGATAAAATTATCAAAAACAATTTAGGGGATTTACGGGTACTCGCGGTATATAATATATTTGTACCTATATTTCTAGTTTTTCTTTGACGTGCAACTGTGTTGCAATATCAGCGTAAATATTATACCTGTAATATAATATGTATATTCCACGATAATTCAAGTTTAAAATCATATCTACAATAACAATCGTTCAATTAATGTATACAAAACTTGTATAATGTGTAAATATAAGGTATTCCGTTGAAACTTTTCATAGTTTCGAGTCCATGTTGTTAAAACTAATGCATTCACAACAGCAGACAAGAGCAGTTAACGCCAACCATCATCTCCGGACGCTGACACACTGATGTGTCTGTAAGAACCCTGCACACTTACCAAACCAAAACAAAAAATTATCATCAGCTAAGGGTTCAGATTTATACGCTCTTTATAACATCTTAATTTTTGGCATTTGGACAATACATATATTTTTTTCAATTGTATATTCGTCTCCACGGACTAGTCGTCCATGCTCTTTTTAATTATTATTTTATTTTGTTGCTCTTAATCATGTATTTTTTTGTTATTTTGTTTTGGTACAATATTAAAATATCGAAATTCACATAATTATATTTTTTACGTTGGTGCAATTCACCAACGTAAAAAAATATAGTTTGAAGTAACTACTTTAAACGTGAGACTAGAATTGTAATAAAAAAAACCAATTAATCAAGTCTAAATTTGTCGCGTTGAATAGGATTTCGTACTGTAAATATATCCAGGAATATTCTTTATTTACTGTTGAAACGTGTAAACTTTGAATTTTTTAAGGTCTTCCTGTTGTCTGTGTATAAGAAGAATTAAATTTCTCATTTTTGTATTCGTTACTGTATTGAAGATAAGGGATTAAGGTATTTTTAGTATAATTGCATAAAAAAATATTAAGTATGAATTTTAAATAAAAAAAAATATTATTCCTTTCCTTCAACTTCTTGTTTGATGAATGTAATTGCAAAGAAAATCATTTGTTATACAAAATTACACCATACTGAACAATACCTAGTAGTCAAGTACGTGACGTATTTTTGAAATAACAAACGTAAAATTGTACGGTGCTCGCGGAAAGTTATTGAATGTCAAATTAATCACCGAAGCTCATTTCGTTTGGTGATTATGTTCAGTGTTTACACAAAATAATTGCTCATAAACGCTGCTACGTGTGTACACGCCTTAATACAGCGGCGCAACGCTTATCTAAATGCGGCGAATAAATTAAACACAACTGATGTTTCAACAAAAAGGTTTAAGTCTGGAAATACACTGACGAAATAACTCGAACTTTAAAACAATAATACAATGAATATTTATCACTTTCAAATTACAAATTATAATAGAACTCCTGAATATAATGAATTGCTTAAGCGGACATACAGATTAATTTATATTTATGACAATTAAAAATAATAGAACCCTCATAATATTGATAGTGTAGTATGTAAGTGACACGTTTGAATGATTAATGTGTTGTAAAACAACCAATTAAAAAGATATAATACGCAATAACAATTCATTTATAAGTTATTGACATAAAAACTGAAAATAAACACTCGCACTATCACTTACTAAACGCTTAATTACATCGGAATACTCGATACATTGTATTTCGTTAAATATAATTAACATCATACCATTTTAAATTAACAATATCGGCGAACAAACATGTAAAAGTGTTTGTGCCATACTAAATAATTATATTAATTTACTCAGGTGGTAATCTAAAAATATTTTTTCCAGATTCTTTTATCACATAAGGATAAAACTACATTCCAAATCTTTTTCAATTATATAAATATTAATTAATTTAGTCATGCCATTTTTGTTTATCTTTATCAAAACTTTAATATTATTTAAAAAAAAGAAATGTTGCTCGAAGGACTAATTCCATTG
>DWLV01000040.1:0-12314 GCA_018251835.1 Orses cynisca | reverse complement strand
CACATTTGGTGGATATTGATATGTTTCCTATCCTAGCATTATTATCATAGTCTAATTTCCATATTATTTGTTTGAAGATTAGGCAACCTGCGGTGGGTGTTAGTGAGTTCATGTTGTCGTGTGTGCATTGTTTGTACTGCAGTCGGTTGCGAGCTCTCGGTTTGTGAGCAGCGTCGAGCGTACCGTTTACTTCAACTTATTGTTCGGAGTTTGTAATGACATATAACTATCTCATTTAAACACCGCACATTATCTGAATAGTATTAAAACGATGGAGGTGTAAAAAGTTTAGTTTAACACAAAAGTGTCGTCGACGGTATGACATTTTAGTCGATCTTCACCTGCTGTGCAACAAGCCACAGCATTTTCCAATGTTTCGCAAAAGAAACAGGAAAATGCAATGTGGCTTTTGCAGGTCGGTGTCGAAGTTTTTGAGAAGTGTGATGTGCATCGGCGGCAGACGCGGCTCGACCGAGTCGTACTACCGAGGACTGGGAGACCAAGACACTCTGGTGAGTGACGTTGACCACTCGTGCTGGAGGTGGCCACACTCATTTCGCTCCCAGTGAAAGTACAATTTCTCTTACGTTACTCGTTGCTAGTTTTGTTGTGCCGTATTCAAGAAAAATTATCAACTCGAACGCTCGGTCCCATACGGCTGTTGTACACATGTTATTAATTATTTAATTACAGTAAGTAAAATGTAAGCACGCTGATAACATTATTATGAAGTGGAGCACTTACCACTGTTACCTGATGTGATCAGCTTATGTCATTTGTACATAAAATACTTAACTAGGACTCAACTCTTATATTATGTCAGTAACAAACATATAAACGGGTCGGTAGTTAGATGCAACTTTATTGACCGAAAACATTCAAAAATACAATAGTTTTGTATCACTTTGATACAATTTGAAGTTGAAGAATGGCAACATAAATAATTGACAAATTAGATGTTTGTAAACTAGTTTGAATATATACTTTGTGAACTTATTTCTATAACTTGAAAGAAAGACAAAACACATTACATGACACACAGCGTAAATGTGTGGTAACAATTGAGGATCATCAGAGACCACATGCAATGTTAACATGATGTCACTGGCTGTGTGTCTGTCACACCATAATACTTCGGGTGGACTAGTTATTTAATATTATATGTACAAGTATGTGGAGGTGTGTAGTACATGCACTGGACAACATTACAGACAGTACAACACTACCAACTAACATTTATGCAGCCACTAAATATAGCTAGGTAATGATATATACATATAAATTATATATACACAAGGAATGTAATTATGTGACTAATTAATCCATGATTTAAAATGAATTAAATTTTGTATAACAAAACAAACTCAATTAATGTAATATGTATTTGGTAATTGAAAATGAACTGAATTTGTAACAGATAATAATACATTTAGATGTATGAATGTTCCAATACATGTTTATGTAAATCAGTAGATAGTGATGTATTCCCGGGGAGGGCTGTCGCCTTCCACTAGAGCAACTCCTTACCAACGTACAAGCACGTAGAGACCTCTCTGAAAGTAACATAATGTATAACTGTATAGATGGTATGTCAGTAGTAACACTCCCTCGGAGGTAGTGTTTCATAACATCTGTTGCCGGTTGAGCTATGCTCCGTACAATAAAGATTCCTATTGAGTCTGGTGTTACCGGTACAGACATTTCGTGTCGAGACCGACCGGGCCCTCTCTGCAACACAAATGTCAACGCAGGGCCCGGGTTCGAATCTCGTCGGTATCGCGAGTGAGTGGGTACTCGACGACTCGGTAGTCAGTGACCGATGTTGATGCAATGTTACATGTATACTCAGTACTCCAGTACCCCTGTACTCCTGTGCTCCTGTACCCCTGCACGGTGCCACTCGCGACAACACTTTAACTCGAGTAACTAGTTCTGTATTGTACCCGTTGTGCTTACGTTGGCACTTAATCGTTTCCACGTCGGTCTTTATAACAATTTTACACAAGGCAGAGCAGTACTCCGCCGAGACATATGAAATCGTTTAACCCCATAAGTGATGTTCCTTGTTCGTCGATACCGAACAACAAGGATCGCTTGCCCGCGGCCGAGTGCACCGAGCGCCTACTGTGCACTGTAGGGTACCTCTAGGTGTCTCCAACGGGCCGTTAGTGATATTACAATAACCGCTCGTTACCACGGTACATACACCAAAATATTCATCGGAGGATAGCTGACATACAATAAGGCTACTTGTTATTTACGCGGGAAAACCTTTTGCGACAGCTACTTACATATAATGTATGGAAACGAAAGGTACCGTCACTAAATAAAATAAAATAATGATGTTGGTCAGGACAACATGATAACAACAACAGGATAAACAATGTAACGTTGGGTGCACTCGGCACTCGGCACTCGGCACTCGGCACTCGGGAACCATCTGTATCAAACAATTACAATGTAATGGTCTCCGTTGGCTCTTACGGCCGTTGCGACTGTTTAACTACCTCTCAACGGACTAAATATAATCTGTTACTTTACAATACTTGTACGTTTGTATTTTTATCTCGCTTTTATCTCAATATTTTTAGTATTAAATAGAAATTAGTTAAACACATAATTTTTTTTTCGAGATATTGCCGTTTTACATTAGGAATCAATCGTTTCCAGAACGATGTTTCAACAGTTAATATTCAAGTCACACGTAGCAGGTCCGACGTGTTCAATAAAAGAGGTCGAACCGACGCGATGTTACGTTGAGTTGCGTGTGTGATATACAGCATCAGTAGACAACAGCAACGACGGTGTTGTCAATTAATATATTGTTTGTTTACAGAAAATCGACGATCGATCGTCTACCGCGTGTTCAGACGACTCTGAGATAAGTAAGTGTCCGTAAGTTTAAAACGTATTTACACTTGTGAACACAAACCGTTGTGCTCGCGTGTCTCTCCCTGCAGCCGCCGCTACCTGTGTCAATACAAACATAACGGCTGGAACTTAAACCGTGCTCGACTGATTGCGGCGCTGGTTATAGATCCGAACCTTCCATCTGAACGAGACGGACTAGATCCCCTCCGGGTGCGACCGTCCCCACGAGTGTGAAGCGCCATGATACTTGTATGGAGGGTGGTCCGACGGTCGAGTCTGTCTTGTTGTTGTTCGATGGATCACTTCATCGGTTGTGTGTGTGTGCTACGGCCGAGGACGAGTGACCAATGTGTATGCGCGGCCGGCTCTACTGGTGCTCGCTGAACACATTATTTATTTAATTGAACAGTGTGTTTTATGTATATTTGATTTCTATCGTCTCCTTGACGTCTTACATTTTTCCTGTCCTTTTTTTATTAAAACGTAATTGAAGTCGAAGCAACAAGGAGTATTGATATCAAATCACTCCCAGACTGATCGTTTGCTCATCTTTAATACCATCTGAAGTAAACTGGAGCGAGGAACACCTCCTCGCTGCCTCACACAAGGAACACACCGTGCAGGGTTCAGGTGTCCACGGTGAGCGGGTTGGGCTGTCGGCCTTTACATACAAATCACATAATTATGAAATGAATCGGTACCTCGTATAGACACGTTTCTGAAAAGACTTTATATCCGACAGGAAGCGTCCGGGCGAGGGGGTGGTCCGAGGAGCTGGCCGCCATGAGGCCGCGCGGCGTGCTCACCGGCCGCTTTCTGACCGTCCACCGCCGCTGCAGGCGCCGCCAGCTGACCCGCTCGCTCGTCAAACACGTCGCCTTGCTCGACGACTTGCTTCTCGGACAAGTGCAGGTAACTACTGTGTCACTGCGAACGTGGTACACTCCTCGACCTAGCTGCGCGGCTGGCGTGTGGCGTGCGGCGTGCGGCGTGCGGCGTGCGGCGTGCGGCGAGCGAGCGACAGACAAAACAATAATAACGTCGACAAGTAGGCTCAGTATAGAGGTAGTTACGTGCGGACCGTGCGGGTTGTATTGGGAGCGACTTGCTCTAGCTCCGTCTCGTCTGTCGTTGTACTCTATGAGGTATATTAACGGTACGCTTCTGTTGCAGTGCATCCTGAACAGATCGGTTGTATGGCATTTCAACGCCTTCACGCTGGACAACGTATCTGGGGGTATGTACGTGTGATATATTGTAGTTGCGGAGCTCGACTCCACCGACTACCGGATCCTACTTATTGTTTAATGTCAACCGATTAAATCGATCGCATTTAATTTATAATGAATAGTTGCAATCATTTAATTATATGGATGATCGTTATCTTTATTACCCGACTGTAAGGAGAAATTAAATGAAATTTATTCCGAGTAGGTTTTTACAAACACTTTTCGAAAGACAGTTTGCGCCATCGCTTCTACAAATCCCTACCTTGAGTATGCCCTAGAAGAAGAAGCGGCAAGAGAGAGCCTAAATCTTGGTACGGTCACTTGAGCCTTTTTTCTAGTATTAACGTTGTGTAAATCACTCTTCCTAGGGAAACTATCGCATTTTTTTACATACATTATATTGTGACCCAACAGTTAATACATTAATTTTCTTAAAATGATCTTTAAGCGAGTCCCGAGACCTGTGATTGTATATCTCGCGAATTGCTCTTTTCTGTAATGTTGAAATACATTGAATGTCTGCAGCGGAAGGCCACAGGACATGACACCGTGTTCCCCGACCAGGCCTCAGGGTGAGACGGAGCCTGTCTAACGTTTAACAATAAGTAGGTAGTAATGCCTGTGAGACAGCATTACTTACATCGTCATAGTGTTGTCTCTCTCGATCTACTTCGAATATCAGAGAGGTATCGTCGGCAAACAATACAGTTTTACGCAGGTCCCTAGTGACATAAGGAAGATCATCGATATGTATATTACAGATAGCGATGGTCCTTGGGACCCGGAGACTCACATCCGTTCATAACGACTACTTGTACACGACAAGAAACATTACTATTTAAAAGGTCGACTGATTTTATTGAGACTCTGTAATGCCTCGGTTTACTTGTCAATATATTATGATCAACGCAGTCAAAGGTCCTCGAGAGATCACAGAATACCAATAGCGTCCTGTTTATGTTCACTTCGTGGATGTTTCCGGTCGGTCGTGTCGCGTCCGGCCTTCCTTCAAACGTTGTCGGCCCTCTGACAATGTTTAGTACCACCGATAAACGTTGCTTCGGCCCACAGTAACTTCTCCATGTGCCGCAGTTAACGTTCGAAATGCGTCCGCACACTTCATTTTCTCACAAAATTTGATCCAGATTTTTGAAGTAGGCAAAAATCGCAGACGATGAAAACACGTCGAAGCAAAACCGCCATATAACTCAAAATGGTCGTACTCGGAGGACCGTGAGGACGGACATGAGAACCTACGTAACGCCGTAAAGTAAATTAACGTTGAATATACGTCACCCGGACAAATCCAAAAGTCGCAACACTTTTTGAACAGAGCGTGTATGTGGTCGAGACGACGCCGCGACGGTACAATGTAAGGACGGAGCGAGTACGTGAGCACCGAGCACCGAGGCCACCGCGTTACATGTATTGTGTAAGGTCCGACACGACGAGCCAAAATATGTACGACGAGCGGCGAGCCGTGGCGGCCGGTCATTGTGATGCTAAACCGTCTGTTGTTCTATAGCCGGACAATGGCGAGGTTCGTTCTGTGCTATTTGCATTTGAAACGGTTTAAATGTGGACCGAAGTTAACACGCCGACACGCCGGGAGAAGGATGTATCGTAGCCATCTCCGACAGCAGTGTCGTATTGTCAAGGTCCCTTACTTTATCTCGAGGGGGAAACATTCGAGAGTTCCCCGGGCCCTTCCCCGCCGCGGGATCCCCAACGGACCGCGACCTGCTCCAGGGCTCCGTAGGTCGTGTCCTGGTCCCGAGCCACAGGGACAACCCTTGAGCTCCTTACGTGTATAAATAAAACCGAATTACAGGCTGATCTCATCGTGTTCGTTTATTAGTTAACTAGCGGGTTACTGTGGGCTATACCTAACAGATAGACGCAGTCGCGGACTTTTTTGTAGACCTTTTTAAGGTGTACAATACTGTAGTACATTACTTTGACATATCTTATATAGTTTAGCCAGCGTTTGCAATGTAAGTGCAAAAAATGCGCTTATTTACGACATTACATGAAAAATCTCAAAAATGATCAGTGTTTCTCTACTATATTATGCTTGCGTTATACATAAAAACCTTCACTTGAATAGATAGAGTGTATCTATTTAAAAAAACCGCATCAAAATCCGTTGCGTAGTTTTAAAGATTTAAGCATAAATAGGGACAAACAGAGAGAGCGACTTTGTTTTATACTATGTAGGGACGACACCAAAACACAATAATTCAACAGTTGTGGTACTATATATATGCTGAGGACAGGCGGGTACGATATATATATACACTGAAGAAGAAGAAGAAGAAACATTGATTCATTCGCTGATCCACAACTATAATGAATTAAAGGAAAAAAACATACAAATATTACATAATAGGACAGTGAACATTTAAATGAACAATTTGTTTTCACGTTGCGCCCCCACAATAAAGCGGGGCGCACTCGATCACAACTACATGTGCGACATGTGCCTCGTGAGCGTAGCGCCTCACTGACACGTGGTCGTAGCACGCTCGTAGCACGCTCGTAGCCGGAGCTCGTAGCTCGGCACACGTCGTGTTCACTGTGTCTCGGCAAGTTTAGTAATCATATTACATTCGGCAGTTTCATGTTTAATTACATAAAGTATTTCACTAAATGAGACAACCGGCTGTTGCAGTGACACTGCCGGTATCGCTCGATACTATTGTATCCACCGAACGACAAACGTTTTCTCCACTTCGACAAAAGATCATTTTAAGATAACCTGACGTGTCACAATATATGTTGGATTACAGTGTATGTATATAAATGAAGGTCCCTCCCGCGTGGACCGCGTGTTATATTTATAATTTTTGTATAAAGTAGTTTTGAGGTTTCAAACGTTTGCCAAAATAAAATGTAGTTTAAGTCGAAAGTACTAAGGAGCATCGATATTAACTTGGACGTGCCGTCTGGGACCCGCTCGGCGACGACTTTCAATAAAATACGAATCACGTTTTCCATCGATTCCGTTAAAAAGTGTTAATGCAAAATGGAAGTAGATCGAAGGAAGGAGTCACGTCGTCCAACACGAGCGACCGTCCAAGTGTCGCCAGGGGGACCTCGGACACACCACAACGTGTCGCACGTTCTACGTTCACCATATTATTATAATTCATTTTACGAATAAACTGTATTTGGAGAAGGAGTATTTTGTTAAGATAACATGCATTATAAGTTTGTGAGTGAATGACAGTAGCGTCCGTCCCGTCCGCAGGTAGATGCCTGCCGGTGCTGTGCGTGCACCTGTTCCACACGTACGGGCTGATGGAGCACTTCGAGCTGGACGCGGAGAGGGTGTGGAGGCTGTTCAGCCTGCTGGAGGACGGCTACCGCAGCACCAACCCCTACCACAACTGCGTGCACGCCGCCGACGTCACGCAGGCGATGCATTGCTTCCTTCAGCAGAACAAAGTACCTCCACCTCACACTTACTGCCTCCGTCGTCGATGACGCATCCTACTCTAATATTGTCGGTGCAATGTATATCACAATGAGCTGTGCCCGCGTGGGTATCGGTATGTCACAATGTTTTTCCCGCGTAAATCCCGACCCCCGGGGGAATTCTGGGATAAAAAGTAGCCTATCCGTCGTTCCAACCTCCTCCGTCTTCCCTAAAAAGTCTCATCAAAATCGGTCCGGCCGTTCTGGAGATTAGGCCGGACAACCAGAGAGAGAAGAAACTAATTTTAAGTGGTAGTTTGAAACACATATTTACAATAGAGCCAACGAAAAACTTTGTAAGATTCACTGAACCTGCGAGGATGTAATACGTTCTTTTGAACGATAACAGTGCTAGCTAGCGGGAAGTCATATTTTTATCGTGGCGTATAATTCTAAATCTGTAATATATTCTTAAGTGTTTATTTGATTCATATAATTGAAAGGGCGACATTGATGTACATAAAATGGCGAAGCTAACGAGCGCACGTATTTAGTTCAGGATTGTTAGTGAACAGAAGAGACCGCCCTTGACAGTAGCGTAATATTTTAATTAAAATGTATAACAGAAAAGTAGGTACTGTGAGTTAACCGTAACAGATGTAGATATGGTATCGCGGAGTTGGCTGTAGTACTGTTGTACATGTACAGTAGTATGTCTGGTGTGCGCGGTCCCCGCCGGCCAGTGTATAACGGCCGTTAATACATACATTGCAGTCAGTTAACATAAAATCGTAATGCACTGTTGACTATAACCATCCCAAGTGACCGCACCATCTTTTAGCAACAACCGTACAATAATCCGTTCGATGGATTTCGAGGAAAAGGGAAGGGGCGCACGCTCCTACTCGGGAGACCGCCCTGGGGGGACTCTGTTCCACAATAAGTGTAGACAGATAGATGACGGTCAGTGAATAGACATACGTTAATGATTAAACTTGTACTTGATGAAGTGGAAGTGTGCCAAACTTGATACTCACCCGTCCGCACCGTTAGTAGTCATTTACAAATGTTTAATGAACGGATGATCGTGATGTATCCAGCCGCGGTAGGTACCACATGTAGCTGCCGTGAAGCCCAGTAGGGGGCGCCACCGTCACCTACTTTACAAAGTACCTTGTGTCGTAGGTGGTTGTGGTGGTACAATATGTTTCATCGACAGAGGACACGAACCATTTCCTCAGTCCGATCTACTTCAAATTACGTATGACGTGTTTCGTACTCTTAAAAATTAAAAACAGGTAGAAAGTTATTTTTGGGTTAGTTTTGTATCGACCGGTGCTTCTGGCTGAAATTACATTTTAATAAATAAATAAAAAGCAGGAAGGACGCGAGTCGTCAAATTGGTGTTGGAAGTAAAATGTAAAGCCGAAATCGTACCAAGAAATTGGAATTTGAGTAAGTAAACATTGTTATCGAAAAATATTGAATTACGAGCTTAATCGTATCGATGAATAATGTTCGAGGGCGGTCCGCTAGTACCCAACGTAACGCCGGGTGCAACACCGAGTGTCTCGGGCGACGGTCGCTCGAACCCAATGAAACGAGTCGATCGATGTTTACGAACATCTCGTATATACCACAGGAACGCTGTGTCGTGTCGATATGAAGGAAGGTGTACTACGTCGACGACGGTGTCCTTGAATGTTTAGTTGACACGAGTCAGTCCGTGACCGAGTGCCGTGTGTCGACCAGGTCCGGGAGCACCTGGAGCCGCTGGAGGTGCTCGCGGCGCTGCTGGCCGCCGTCGCTCACGACCTGGACCACCCTGGGGTCGGGCAGCCGTTCCTGATCAGCACGCGCGACCACCTCGCGCGCTTGTACAACGTGAGTAGCCGTCGACGGCGATCGTGCCGGGTCGCTGGCGAGGGTGACGTGTGACGTGTGACGTGTGACGTGTGTCGTGTGGTACAGAACTCGTCGGTGCTGGAGAACCACCACTGGCGGGCGGCCGTGTCGTGCGTGCTGGAGAGCCGCGCGCTGGCGCACGTGCTGGTGGACGCGGCGCGCCGCCGCCTGCTCCGGAACGTGTCCTCCTTGATCCTGGCCACGGACATCGCCCGGCAGCAGGAGTACCTCGACCGGTTCAAGGTGACACGATAGGTTCCCGCGCGGACACGCCTCCTGGACGACCGATCGTTACGTAACTTCCTAAATATATTCAGTTTGTTTGGAAACATAAGTATCTACTCGAAAAGTAAGTTTAAGCGTGTCGCGCCAGAGGTGTCTCCGTTACGTTCGTTTTAATTCTGTTGTATATAATAGTAATTTAAAACAAAACAAATACAGTCGAGGTGAGCGCTGCGAATGAACAAACACGGAGCGGAGCGCCCGCCGCCGCCGCCAGGTGGCGGACACGTCGCTCGGTTGTATAACTGTTACTCGCGGCACACGTCATCCTTATACACATAGTGTACGTCAGCTGTGTATTGAACAGTGGACGGTGGGCGGTGTCCACATATCGGACGGATGGCTGCGAGCGACTGTACGACCCCGTTTCCTTTAACAACACCCGCTACTGACACATTAGTCGTTAGGTTCGTTTGTGACGTGTTCCCTCCGCACGGCCTCGTGTGCTCCAGTGTACAGGGAGACAAGTAGACAACGTTTTATTTATAGGTGCCGTGGATGTAGTCACTTGATGCTTCGCGCTATTCTCGTGCTGACAAACGAACGTATTAAAACAACAGGAACAATAATACTAACTAATTACTAAATCGAGAGTCGGAGCGAACTTAAGACACTTACAATAACACTGAAACAATCAGTCCCAACGTTGGAGCAGCAGCGGCCAGTCGTGTCGGTGGTGGTAGTGTCGCACACAGCTGCAGGTGCACGGTGCTACATGTCCGACGTTATGTAGCCATGCAATGAACTTCAACTATACAGGGTTGAGTTTGTTTGCCTTCCCAAAGTTTGCGCAGCATACGTGTATTATGACAGTTGCTCGTTCAATGGTATTAGAATAGAATTGAGAGATATACTAACAGTCGTGTCGGTGGTCGTCACCACCTCCTGCACGATCACCAACCGTCTCCGTCTCTCTTCAATACTGTCAGACGGACGCCTGCTCGCTACCGACGTGTGTCTTGTTAATGTGACACATTAGAAGTGCGAGTGTTGTGTGTGTGTGTGTGTGTGTGTGTGAGAGAGAGCACACAGTGCGGTGGTACTACAATACTAATTACGTTAATTGATGACATACGTGAGTATCATACAGGATGCCAGCCGTAAGCTGCAGGTGGGAGGGCAGAAGGTAAGAGGTACAAAAAATATAAACAAGAGAGTGATCTGCTCGTTTGTGTTATGACCATCGAACGTGTGACGACGTCGACTGTTCGTTAAACTGCAGTTTATAATTATAACGCTTGTAGTGTTGCCAATGTAAATATAGAAAAGAATTTCGGACAAAATTACTTACCGGCTTCACAGACTAAAATATCTCGAATGCAAATGTATCTTCTAAAATAATTTCAATGACACTTCAGCCGTACATAACGTATAAAAATATAAAGCTTCCGAATATATTTATAGTACCTCCCGCCGCGCTCGTCATTGTGCAACACCTCAAAATTGACTCCGACGAGTGATGAAACTTTCAATCGGATACGATACGAGCTGACCGTTTAACACGATGCCTACATGTAAGTGATACGATCGGACGGGGGATGCACCGCCCGCTCGCCCGTCCGTGACACCGCAGCGGTCGCCGACGGGTTGCAGTCGATGTAACAGGTTCAACTATTACACGCACATCCGGTACAGTGTTGTAATCGCTGAGATTATCAAATTGGAGTGTTGACGGACGAGACGATAAGAGAGAGATTTACTATTGCACGAGACGTCGGCACACTCCAGCTGACGTCACCTGACCCACATACGGGACATTGTGTCGCCGTCAGCCGTCAGCCGTGTTACAACATTTCACTGTTTTATATTCAACACCTATCGCTCCTTGAAACATTGTCCGACATATCCGACCGCTGCACTCCGTCCGACACGCCGCACCGCCGTATACCAACTAGCCACGGAGTACATCTATAGACGAGTATACACATGTATACAGTGTACATCCAAGTGAAAAAGGCCGGTCTGTGTAGAGTTATTGTTGTCGGGCCGGAAAAACATTAATAAAAGGTTAAAATTAAATACGCCGTTTCCCGCGGACACGTATATTACATATTTGTAATTGGGATCTTGGAAACGGCTCCAACGATTTTCCTTAAATTTGGTATTCGGGGGAAAACCCTGAGGGTGATAAATCGATCTAGCTAGGATTCATCTTCTGAAAATGACAACCCCAACGAGGTTGGGCTCGTATGACTCGGTCTCGACGAGCGGCTCGGTGGTAGGTGGTGACCAGGGCCTGACGACGGAGCCGGGGGACTCTCGGGCGTTGACGGGTCATGTTGGACCCAACGGTACGTGAGGAGCGCGCCGCGGGTCCGGCGAGCTACACGACGGAGACGGACCGCCGCGTGCTACGAACTCACTTCACAAACACTAACAAGTTAACAGCGACGTTAAAACTTTTTTTTAATTTATCGTCCTCCGTCACATTAGCGACTGGTAAAACGGGCGGTACCTAACCCAGAAGACCCGGGTTCGAGCCCAGACGTCTCCGGTCCGATGCATTTTTTCCGTTTTGTTATTTCGAATAACCGTTGTTAATGTACTTAAGGGGCGGGTTTGCTTGGTGTAATTTAAAGAACGATACGTGCTTCCTTCGTTAGACTTTAT
>DWLV01000039.1:0-12315 GCA_018251835.1 Orses cynisca | reverse complement strand
AAAACACTTAATTAACTCTCTACTGAACGTCCGCACTAGTAAGTAATACGGGCTCTCAGTTTTGAATGGCGGTTGTAGACAGGCGTCTTCGCTACACCCCTCACGGGGTGTGCAGAGTCACTCGGGGCCTGGGCCCCCTGGGTGAGGTAATCTACGCGGCACGTGAAAACGCGCCGGTCCTTGGGTAGGGAGTAAACTCCTATTGGATGTCTAGCTAATTTTCCTTTGAAAACGAAAACCTCTAGCTGGAATTCTGTCCAGCTAGGTATACTCTTGTCCGTGGGCGACCCTGTGTAGGGTCGTGGTGTCAATCCGGGTGTGTCAAATCCGGTGGGGGGCGGGGCGAGATCTTCACGCCGCACCGAGCGATCCGGCCCTACCGGGTTGATCCCTCTTCTGGGAAGCCGGGCAGATGCCGACCAGCGTCGGGCGGCGGCTTACGTGGCCCCGCTAGGTGGAGGCGGGCCCGTCCGGCGCAACCGTCAGGTCGCGCGGGAAGGCCTTGCCGTCCGGAGGTCGAGCGTGGTACGGCGCTAGGTCCCGTAGGTGCGGGAACCGCGACTCGTCCGCACGCTCGAACAGCCTGCGAGCCAGGCCTCTGACGTGGTCGTCGATGCTCTCGACTCGGAGATCCCTGAGGATGACGGCATTCCTCACGTACCGCGGCGCGTCGACAATGCGCCTCAGCACTCCGGATTGCACAACGCGCATGCGGCGGCGTTGTTTCTCGGAGGCGAGGGCGTACCAGGCGGGCGCCGCGTACGTGAGGCGGGAACGGATGTACAGCCTGTAGACAGAAAGTTTCATCCTCAGTGGAAGTCTCGAGGAGAGCACGGGGCGGAGACACGCAGCGGCCTGTCTGGCGCTGGCGATCGCTCCGTCCACCTGGTGCTTCATGGACATCCCGCTGTCTATGGTGACCCCCAGGTACTTAGCCTTGAGGGACCACTGGATGTCTTCGTTTTGGAGCCTCAGAGTAGGGTCGCGCGGTGAGTATCCGCCTATCCTCATGGCCTGCGTCTTCGCTACGTTTACAGACAACCTCCACCGAGCGAGCCACTCGGGGAGGGCGTCTAACGCGCGCTGCATTTTCACGATGGCGTGGCGTATAGAAAGCGATTGCGTAATATACGCCACGTCGTCGGCATACAACGCGAGCGACGCCCCCCCTGCCGCCGGGATGTCGTCAGTGTAAACGGCGTAGCAGGCCGGGGACAGGCAGCTACCCTGCGGGACTCCGGCTGCGATGGGGCGCTCCGTCGACAGGGCGTCTCCCACCGCTACTCTGAAGCTTCTACCTTCTAGGAAGCTGGAGATCACACGGACCACGCGCCGGGGCGCCGACGACTGCGACAACTTGTACAACAGACCGTCGTGCCAAACACGGTCGAACGCCTTCTCCATGTCGAGGAATACTGCACAAGCGCTTTCGCGCTTGTTGCGCACAGCGGTGATGTCATGCAGTACCCTCGACAGTTGGCGAGTCGTGCAATGTTCCGACCGAAAACCGAATTGCTCCGGCCGGGGCTCTATATGGGGTGTAAGACGTTGCAGCAGGAGCTTCTCAAACACCTTCGAGAGCGTCGGCAGCAGCGAGATGGGCCTATAGCTCTCCGGTTTGAGGGGGTTTTTCCCCTGTTTAGGCAGCATTATGACTCTGGCCATCTTCCAGGTCGAGGGAAAGGTCCCCGTGCGCAGGATACCATTGAACAGGCGCGAGACCGCCGCGATAGTGCGATGCGGCAGGTGCCTCAGCGCCTTGTTCGTGATACCGTCCGCGCCCGGGGCCTTCTTTGTGTGAAGTTTCCTAATCGTTCGCTGCACTGAGCCCGGGGTGAAGACCGTCGGGTCCTCCTCGGGGGCTATAGGGGCTGCGAAGTACTCATCGAGGTGTCGCTCGACCGCCGCAACGTGGTCCACTAGATCCGTCGGGTTCGGTCGGAACTGGCGTTCTAAGTGTTCGGCGAAGATCTCCGCTCGATCTTCCGCCCGGTAGCGCGGTGTTCCGTCCACGTGCAAGAGCGGACGCACCGGAGTTGGGACGTTCGACAGGGTGCGGCATAGCCGGTGTAAAGCCGGCCAGTCGCCTTCCGTCGACTCGAGGTGCTCTTCCCAACTCTCAGCCGCGTGCGCGTCCAACTCGGCCTTGAGTCGGTCTGCGGTACGGTTGAGCTGGGTCTTCAACTGGGGATCACGGCTCACCTGCCAGCGCTTGAGCAGGTGCCTCTTCTTGGCTAGAAGAGCTCTCAACTTAAGGGGGAGGGGAGGGAGCCCTCCTGTGGTGGGGGCGTCCTTGGTTGCCTTCTTCAGCGCAGTTTGAACGCTGGCGGTGAGCTCACTCGCCAGCTGGTCAACGTCCGCATCTGAGCGGACCGGCCGAGTCGGTGTGGTCGTCTCCAGCTCCTCTGAGAAGGTTGTCCAGTCCGTGAGCCGACGTGGCTTCCCAGGGGAGACTCTATTCAGGCTCTTCGCCAGGACGAGCAGGACAGGAACATGATCGGACCCCATGCTGTCCTGCAACGACTCTAAGTGGGGAAGGCAGTGCAGGCCGCGGTGTGCGGCGAGGTCCAGGACGTCCGGCGCTTGGTGTGCAACGTCGGGGAAGTGCGTCGGGAGGTCTGGACCCGCCACGCTGTAACCGTGGCTCTCCGCGTCGTCAAAGAGCCGCTTCCCATTCTGATCTGCGATGCGGCTGTTCCACCCCGGGTGCTTGCAATTGTAGTCGCCCGCGGCTATCGTCGGGAGCGGCGCGTCCAACAGTTGGCGGACGTCGGCCGGCTCTATGGCGCCGTAGGGCGGGCGGTAGATGGCAAACAGCCGGAGCGGGGAATCTCCGATGCAGACCTCGATCCCGAGGGCCTGCATGTTGGTGAGTCTCTCTGGTGGGAGAGGTTGGTGCACGACGTTCCTTTTGACCAGCACTGCCAACCCCCTGTAGGCGACCCCGTGGGGACTGGTTTCGTCCTGGCGGTACATCTGAAATCCCGGGAATTTGAGTTGGTCCGATGCGGAGAGATGAGTCTCACACAATAAGACCACGTCGGCGTTCTGTTCACGCAGGAGGATGCGGAGGAGGGCGGCCTTCCTCAGAAGGCCGCGGGCGTTCCAATATACTATTCTTAGTGGACTACCCGCCATAGCAGTCCAGAATTTTCTTCAATGCGGCGATAGCAAGGGGGATTGGATCTTCCCCGTTGCTTATCGCCGTTATTATCTCGACCAGCAGGTCGAGGGCCATCTTCCTTGATGTCTGCTCCTCCGCCTGCCCTACCACCGTTTTTCGTTGGCGGGGGGCGGCGGGAGGAGGGGGAGGGGGGACTGTCGGCCGTGTAAGGGCCGCCCCCTTTCTCTTGCCCTCGGTCTTCTTCGTGGCGGTGGCGGGCGGTTTGCCCTCGCCTGCTGTCGGAGCGGGAACGCCCGATTGCGCGCGTGGCGCGGCGGTGGGATGCGTGGCCTGCGCCTTCCTTCTATTCCTCCCACCGCGATTCCTCCTCCGTGGAGCTCCCTGGGAAGAGGGGTCGTTAGCGGCCGCCATAAGTGAGCCCTGTTGGTTGGGCTCGCTTACTTGGCGGGGCTCGTCGTCCACCCTGGGACCGGTGCGTGTCGTACGCGGGCGGGACTGGATGTCCGTGCCGCCCGTCCGTGCCATCGGGCCGGCGCGTTTGTTCCTGACCTCCCTCTTGTAGGCAGGGCAGGAAACGTGGTTGGCCGGGTGAGGCCCCCCGCAGTTGGCGCAGGTGGCCGGGTCCTCTCTGGGCCGCGGGCAATCGCGGGCGAAGTGTTCGCCACCGCATCGCACGCAAGCTTGCTGCCGGTGGCAGTTGTGCGACGAGTGGCGAAACTGTTGGCACCGGTGGCACTGTGCCGGTCCCCTCTTCCCTCGCCAGGCTTCTATCTTTACCCCGGGCATGCACAGTAACTCTGTGATGGCGTAGATGCCCGGAGTAATGTCCGGCGTTCTCTTGAGTACGGCCAGGAAAATACACCCTGGCCGTCCCTGGCGTGCCTGGATTTGGCGGACATATTCCGGCTCAAACCCAAGCTCGCGGAGCTCCTCCTCGATCTCCTGCGGAGACGTATTGAAAGGAAGCCCCCGTATGGCCACCTTTAGGCTCCGCTCGGATTCGAGTCCGTAACAGTGCCAGCCAACCTTCTCGGTTTTCTCCAAGTCGGAGAAATAGGCCTGCACTGTACGGTACTCGTTTTCATCGACCGGGGTGAAACGCAACCCCAGTCGGTACGGGCGGACGGACGGTACCCTGCCCAGCTTCTTCTTGATGGCCCTTATGTGCGTGGACCAATTGTTAAGGTCGTCTATGACGAGGGGCGGGCACCGGTCCTTTTTAGGTGGCCGGGGGTTACCTGTCCCTCCTTGGTTACTCGACGCGCCGGTCGACGCTGCACGCGGTGCAGTGACGGACGCGAAGCTCGGCCGCGCAGGTGCAGCAGCCAGGCTCGCGTACGACGTCGACGCGTTGCTCGCAGTCGCCGGCGCGGAGTCGGTGTCCATGAAGGCCGTCGCTGACGCGTTACCGGCCTGTACGCCCTGCGCTGATTGCGCGGGCAGGTCGGTGACGGCGCAGATCTCCGCCGTGAGCCGCCTGGGGGCGGCGGGTGGCGGGGCGGGCGCGGGCGTCGCGACTGCTGACACTGGCGCGCGATGGGTCGCGGCGCTCAGGGTTGGTGGAGTAGTGGTCGTCTTCCGGCCTGGGACATCAAAGGACACCTTCATGAGGGGTACGTCTCTTAATTGGGAAGAGGAGGGTAGGATCTTCCCTCTCTCTCCCTCGTGCGACCGCGTCCTTCTCAGGCGCGGGTCGCGTTCCACGCTGTCGGTGGGGGTAGGCTGCAAGCAGGGACGCTTGCTGTCCTGCTCAGCGCTACCGGTGGGTTCGCGGGGACGTCGCTCCGCACGCGCAGCCGGCGAGCTCCCGGACGACGCGGTCGGAAGCTGTTTTCCAAAAACTGCCTCCGCGCGCGGCGAGGGCGTGCCGGCGGACGCGGTAGGCGAAGGCCCCGAGAACGGTGGACGGGTCGGGCGCGGCCCCCCTGCAACCGGCGATGAGGTCGCAGTGGGCACCGGGATGGCGGACGTCCTGAGTGGCCGCGATGGTCGCGGCGACCGCTGTGGTAGCGGTGGTGGTGGTGGTGGTGGCGGCAGGTCGGGCGCGCCGGTCGCGGGTTGGCGCGAGGTCGATGCGGGGCACAGCTGCGCGTCAGCGAGCGCGCCCACGCGCATCTCCTCAGCGCTGGCCTCGCGGCCGGCGTCCACCCGATCGGCACGGGCGCGTGCGCGGCGGTCGCCCGAGAGGCTGTCACGCCTGCGCTGCATCCTCCGGGATAAAATGACGATTCGTTCCGGCGAAGTCGGCGGAGAAGGCATCTAGCCTACGCTCTCGAGCGGAGGTCTCAGCGAGGCGATGCTCCCCTCAACGCATACGCGCGGACACTTTCTAGACGGAATTTAACAAAATTCTGTACACGAAAGTAGTGAAAGAAAGAAAAACTAAGAGAGCCGTGTAGGACGCTAGACGAGCAATCCTCGTGTCTCGTCCCGTTTTCGGCGCTATTTATATACTTTGGGGGCGGGCAATTTAAGCGTGGGCGTATGCGAGGCGTTTATTTCCAAAATATAACCAATTCTATATTTATCTCGTTCTAAGCGTCTCGCTCTATTCTATTGTTTTACTATTATAATCTATTAGGCAATATTTCTATTCTATTTTCTATTTACTTTCTATTTACTATATTATCCTATACACGAGGTAAATAAAAGACAATACGTAGACAATTTATTGTAAAAAAACCTTAATCCTAACCATGAAAACTATAATACAATAAAAAACAAACACTACTGATTTTACTGTAAAAAGTATTATGACTTACAGTCTCTATTCGTTCTGAACATTACTCCCACCGTGAACCGCAGTGCACACTTAAACGAGGTTCACTATTCACTCGCGGAAGAACGATCACTAGTTATCACTATTAACTTTTTCACTGGCCTACGTAGCACTCCACCTTTTGTCTTAACGTCCACTGTTCGCACTATTCCGTCACTTCCGGGGTACGTAGTTGTGACCCGTCCCATGGGCCACACGTTCCTCGGCAGGGTGTTGTCCGCGATGAGCACGATGTCACCGGCGGTCAGCTGTTCGCCTCTCCCGTGAGGCTGGCGTCGTTGCTGTAGGTCTGGCAGGCACTCCTTGACCCACCGCTCCCAGAAGACGTCGGCCAGGCGTTGAGACGCCCGCCAATGTCCCCGGTGGATGAGGTCACTGTTGTCGAAGGTTCCCGGCGTGGGATGGAGCGCCGGACCCAGCAGCAAGAAGTGGTTCGGTGTGAGGGCTTCGGGGTCTTCAGGGTCGACTGACACATGCGTGAGGGGCCGGTTGTTCACTGTAAATTCGACCTCGGCGAGCAGCGTGGCGAGGACCTCCTCGCTTGGATGACGACCCGTCAGCGTGGCGTTGAGAGCGGTCTTGACGCTTCTCACCAGGCGTTCCCAGGCTCCGCCCATGAATGGAGCACCGGGAGGTATGTAGCGCCAGCTGATGGCGCGGGTCGTCGCTTCACGCGATGTTGAGTCGTTGATGGCACGACGTAGCTCTCGATCCGCCCCGTGGAGGTTGGTGCCGTTGTCCGACCAGATCTCGGTGGGGCAGCCGCGGCGCGCGATGAACCGTCGCAGCGCCATGACCGCCGAGCCGGTGTTCAGCGATGGTGCAACCTCCAGGTGTACCGCGCGGGTCGTGAGACACGTGAATAGGGCCACGTATCTCTTGTGAACCGCGCGGCCCACGGTGACGGTGACTGGCCCGAAGTAGTCAACCCCTGTATAAGTGAAAGGCCTATTATGGTGTGCTAGTCTACAGTGCGGCAAGTTCCCTGTAGGTGGCTCAGGCGGCGATCTTTTTCGCATACGGCACGGTATGCATCTATGGACGATCATGCGGGTCACGGTTCGAATCCGGGTGATCCAATATTTCGCTCTGCATTCGTTGATCGTAGCCGCGACTCCCGCATGATGTAGTCTTCTATGTATGTACTCTATGTACAACCTCGCTATGTGGTTATCGCCGCTTAAGACCGGAGGGTGTATCGTTCGACTGTCTATGTTGTTTGCCGCTGTTATCCTAGACTTGATCCGTATGACTCCGTCCGTGGTTTCGACCGCTAGCGCACGTAGTACTCCTTTCTTGCTATTTTCTATGCGATGAAGCTCGTTGTTGAATGAGTCCCGCTGTGATGCTCGTACCAACAACTCTTCGGCTCGCTGGATGTACTTGACGTCTATATCTATGTACTTTCTATCTGCGCTCGCTGCTATTTTCTTGTTGTTTTTCACGGTCGTTGTTTTCTTACTATTCCACGCCGGATCGCTGTCTCTATTTTTTCTATTTCGTTTGTAGTTCACTTGAGCGCCGCGCCGTCGACACAGGTCTATGAATTGTAGTACACGCGCTGTCGACCTCAGCAGACGTTCCCATCTTGAAAACGATAACGGGTTCGGAACGGCAGACTCGATGGACGTTTCTGTGATGCGGGCGTGGTGTACTCTCTCTTCCCCTGTACTCGTTTGAAGTGTCGGCTGGTCGGACGGCCACGCGGAGGGCTCTTCTATCAGGAACTGTGGACCTCGGAACCACCGGTGAGTGTCGTTGAAGTCCGGCGGTACGTCCCTGGTAGCGTCGTCGGCGACGTTCAGTCGCGTCGGTATCCATTTCCAGTCGTTCAACTGGCTATTTTCTTCTATTTCCGCTATTCTGTGGGCGACGAACGGTTTGTATGAGCGCGGTCCCGTCTTCAGCCAAGTAATCACTGTCTTGCTATCTGTCCAGTACGTAGTCGACTCCGGCTTGATGTCATGCTCTTCGTTGATGGTGCGACCCAGACGACTTCCCATGACAGCGGCTTGCAGTTCTAAGCGCGGTATCGACGTCAACTTCAGTGGACTCACTTTCGCCTTCGCCGCTACGAGCTCGATGTGGATTTCACGCTGCGTTTTTATCCTCCAGTAGGCCACGGCGCTGTAGGCGGCCTCGCTGGCGTCCACGAAGACGTGAAGTTGAACGGATGTCGCTTCGCTGTAGTGTGGGTAACATCGCGGGATTTGGACGTCTTGCAATCTCTTCAAGTGTGTAACCCAGGTTGTCCACTGTTCTGTGAGGTCTTCGTCAATTGGTTCGTCCCAGTCGGTTCCCCTTCTCCAAATCTCTTGAAGTATCTGTTTCGCTCTAATGGTGACGGGTGAAGCGAGTCCCAACGGGTCGAACAAGGACATGAGTACACGTAGCATTTCCCTCTTCATAGGACGATTGCAGTTGATGACGTCGGGTGGAAGTCGAGCTAAGTTGAGGTTGAATCCTATGGTGTCTTCGCGTGGTCTCCATATGATGCCCAGCGTGCGCTCTATCTGCTGTTCTCCGTCTAGCGTGACGTCGGATTGTAATCCGCCTGGCGTTAGCGCGCTGCACACCCGTTGACTATTAGAGACCCACTGTCTCAACTCGTAGTTCGCTTCCCTATGTATTCTGTCTATTTGACGAGCGGCTTCTATGGTTTCTAGCTCGCTGTCGTAGCTGTTGAGCAGGTCGTCGACGTAGTGATTCTTGACTATGGCGTTGTAAGACTTCGAATCTTGATCTATATATCGCGCCGCGTTGACGTTCTTCACATGTATCGCTATAGCCGGTGAGCACGATGCACCGAATATCAGTGACGTCATTCTATATTCGTTCGGCGGCTCGTTGTCTCGTCGGTCGCCGCGCCACAGGTATCGTAGTGCGTCTCTATCTTCCGGCTTGACTTTCACTTGCATGAACATTTCCTTGATGTCGGCTGTTATCGCGACTCGTCGTTGTCGGAATCTCATCAGTACGCCTGGCAGTGACTGTATGAGGTCCGGTCCTTTCAGCAAGTGGTCGTTGAGTGATACGCCCCGGGTCTTCGCTGCTGCGTCGTGTACTATTCTAATTTTCCCTGGCTTCATGGGGTTGACGACAGCGAAGTGCGGGAGGTACCACGTCCTATTGCCCGTCGGCGGTGGCGCTGGTTCGGCGTATCCTTTTTCTATTAGCGCCTCCATCTGTTGACTATATTTTTCTTTTAACGCCGGATCGCGGTCGAGTTTCTTTTCTATGTTACGTAAACGGTTCGCCGTGTTTACGTAATTGTTCGGCAGGGTAACGTCGTCGCTTTTCCACAACAGCGGGGCTTGATATTTTCTGTCTATTCTTGTGACTCCATTTTCCAGCTGACGAAGCGCTTGCTGTTCTTCAGAGGTCGACGGCTGTCGGGGTTGATCCATCAACATGTCGGACGTGAAGTCTTCCTGTGGTTGTTCGTTCATGTCTTCGTGAGTGGAGATGAAGTTGACGCTGTGTTTACGTGGAGTCCTCTTTGAGCTCGTGCCGTGAAGTACCCATCCGAGGGGAGTCCGTGATGCGACCGGTTGACTGTTCGAGCCTCTCCTGACTTCTTGAGACAGCAACAGCTGCCAGTTATCCTGTCCTATAAGTATCCGGGGCTTGGCTGCGCTGTGTGCAAGTTGTAGGCCGCTCAGGTGCTTGCATCCGGCTATGTCCGCCTCGCTGACTGTCTGTGGCGAGATGTTCAGGGTCTTCAAGGTCCGAGCGTGCATCTTGAAGTTACTATTCGACGTTCCTTTTATCTTCACGGTAACTCGACGCGAAGAATGAGATACATTTTGATCTATCGATTCTATACGAAGCGGCTGCGGTTGTCCTTTAAGTCCTATGCGGTCAGCGATGCCTTCCTCTATTAATGTCACCGTTGATCCATCGTCCAGGAGCGCGAATGTGTCTGCGACTCCCACCGGTCCGGAAATGTGGACTGGAACTATTTTCAGAAGGGCGGTGGATCTGGATACCCTTGTCGACGTCACCGTCTCCGTCTCTGTTGTTGTCATCTCTTTCTGAGTATGTAGTAGCCGGTGATGCGAGTAGGTACATCCGTCTATGTCGCATCGCTTCCGCTTGCAGCTGTGAGTCTTCGTTCTATAACGCAGGCAGGCGAAACACAGCTTCTTGTCCTTGGCTATGTCCCATCTATTGTTCACTGTTGCCTCTATCATGCGTTTACACTTGACCGTTTCGTGGTTCTCCTCGTTGCAAATAATGCATTTTTCTATTGTACTATAAGTACGTTGCTGTCTTCGGTTCGATCCCGCTGTAGGTTGTTCACTGTACTGTTCCGGCTGTGCGTACGGCGCGCAGCGCTCGGATTCCCGATCCAGGAATTTCGCTAGCATTTCCAAGTCCGCTTCTTTTTCGGTTTGTTCCGCCGCGTAGTTGTACCAGTGATGCCTTATGACCGGTGTCAGTTTTTCTATAGTACTCTTGATCGCCTCCGGGTTGTACAAATAGTGTCGTCTCTTTAACGCGCGCAGTGTCGCTACTATATTGCTGACTCGGCTAGCGAATATGCAAATGTCCCGCGGGTTGTCGGTGAGACGCGGCAGTGTACGTAGGCGATCGATTTCTGACATGGCGATGCAATCCGGGCGACCGAAGCGAGCTTCTAATGACTTCATTATATCTTCTATTTTCGCGTTATATAACAGCAAAGTGTTGACGGCTTCCTTCGCTCGTCCTGTGAGTGCGCGACGTAATCTTGCTATGTTTTCTATTTCCGTGTTCATCTTCGCTGTTTCTTCATACGCGGCTTTGAATGAAAGCCATTCGTGATGAGACCCGGAGAACGTCGGCAATTCTATGTTTCTATTGCTCGCGCCAGAGCGAGCGGCGAGGGCGATGGCGGACGCCAGACTTGACAGGTCAACTTGTGTCTGGAGCGTGGCGACGGCATCTTCCTTCCTATGTGTTTGACCTTCGGTCCTATTCTGGGTTTGACCTTCGGTCCTATTTTGGGTTTGACCTTCGGTCCTATTCTTCGTTTCTTCACACTCGGATCTCTTCATTTCGGCGGCGCATTGGAACGGTTCTTGGACGGCGACAGGTGTCCCAGGGCGGACGTCGACGGGGTTGCTATCGGCTAGCCATTGGTCGACACGGTTCGACGTGGCTACCCCGTCGTTCGCTATGCTGTCGTCGTCCTCATCGCTATCTTGTTCCAATTCTATGGAGGCGAGGCGAGCGGCGGCGAGCTTGACTTGCAGGTCAAGTAGCTCCTCTTTGGCACGGGCTATACGTAGGGCTTTTTCTCTTTTCTTCTGTGACACGGTACTCTTGATAGTAACGGCTTTCGGACTCTTGGCTGCCGTTGCGACTTTCTCCATCGTGACTGTGGGCTCGGAGGACACCGTTTGTTCTATTGACGTAGCAGGCGGGCTTTCCGTCGAGTCGCCGGTCGTGGCGGTGTTGTCGGTGTCGCTGTACGTCCGCTCCTCGTCGTAGGCATACTGACTCGTTACAATCCGGCTCGAAGGACCAAAATGTTCGGTATTGACCGAACCGCTATGCCGGGATTGACGCCGTCCGTATGCCTGAGGAAGCGGACGATTTTTTCTTCTATCAATTTGACGCCTGATCAATTTGACATCGCAATAGAAACAGTACACGAAACAGGAGGTGAAACAGGATATAAATAAAAGTCCTTGGTCCGTACTAAGCCCTATAGCCCGCGCCTAACGTGCCTCAGCCGCAAACCTCTTCTATAAAATCTTCCTATTTTCTATAGGCTCTTCATGCCTTGGTTTCTTCCTATTCGTTGCGCCGCCGAAATCCGAGTGTGTTTGCCCCGTTTTCGGCGCTATTTTTATACGTTTAAAGGCGGGCAATTTAAGCGTAGGCGTGTGCAAGGCGTTTATTTTCAAAATATAGCTATTTCCAAAATTCTATGTCTATCTCGCTCTAAACGTCTCGCTCTATTCTATTGCTTTTTCGCCTATTGTTTTAATGCTTTACTATTACAATCTATTAAGCATTATTTCTATTTATTTTCTATTTAATATGCTATTTATTAACTATCCTAGACACGAGGTAAATAAAAGACAAGACGTGGACAATTTTATTGTAAAAAACCTTACTCCTAACTATGAAAAAACATTAAAAAACTTAATTATTCCTATGACAATTATAAAACTATAAAAAACACTATTGATTTCACTATAAAAACTTAGCACTATGAACTATTATGACTTACAGTCTCTATTCGTTCTGAACACTATGGGCTATATATACATGACAGAATTGTATTTGAAATATCGCGGTTTTAACATATTGTAGTCGTTTGACCAACATGGCGGCACACACGTCTTGTATTTATGCAACTTTAAAACAGTTTTGGCCAGTGTGCGTACCGACGTGGTAATACAATATTTATTAATGTAAT
>DWLV01000038.1:0-12337 GCA_018251835.1 Orses cynisca | reverse complement strand
AACGAACGTCACAAATTTTTGATGCGATGCAACCATTCTACGTCGGCCATTAAAAGTTTTAAAATCTTTATCACCAGCCTCCACAGACGTACACAACGTAAGCTTGCTTACTTTCACAGACTCTTTCGTACTTTCTTTAAATAAAATAAATATTTCTTTTTCATCAAGCAGGACGTAATATGGATAGTAAAAAATATATACTGATACTCCTAAGCTTATAGAAACCGGTGACTAGGTGACTACCAATTTAACGATCTCTAACGTACAACTCGTTTTTCATTACAAATCATCAGTACAGTCCTACAGTCAACACTGTATTTAGTATTACGACACGATAATTTATGCATGCACATATTTTCATACGAATACATACATCTTTCATCTATAATTCCATACCATTAACATGGAATGTGTACGTATCAAAACTGAAATAAAATGAAAATTGTATTAATGTAGAGATCCTTCTGCCTTTTTTCACACCCTTTGTACTTTTGTAACTTCTGTTCTTAGTGTGTTTTTTACGTATGGCAACTTCAATACTTTTCGTTCGTATTGATCGGCTGGCCAATACATTTCTGCCAAAAGAATTCATTGCAGTATATTGTGCAGTCATTCGCTCGTCGTTCGCTGTTTCAATGACTAGCAAGGAGTAACTGCTGACGGCAGTTGATGTCACGTTCATCAACGTGAATCATTTTTGTCAAAACATTAACCCAAAGCAAAATACAAAAGATATCCGAAAATGTGTGCTATGGTAAGTTCAATTCTAGCTTTTTTTGCCTTCAATGACATAATGTATGAAGACCTGTGTTTTACATTACCTTTCAGTAATCCAATATTGAATTGCTCGGGTTTCTTTTCATATCAGCATTTAATTATTTAGTACTTCCTGCAATTAGTCATTGTAATTCCATAATTAAAATAAAATGTATTAATCGAATTTCATTAATTTATTAATTCATTAATTGGATGTCTTGTAATTCAGCTACTAGGTTTAATATTTTACTTCTCTGCTATTCTATGTTGCTATTGATAACACTGCTAATTATTTTAATTATGAATTATGTTTTTTAGCGTATGAAAGCCGCAAAATGCCCTTCGGATGAGCTGGCCATCACAAATTGCGCTCTGATAAATCCTGATGATTTTCCTAGTGATGTAAAGTTAGTATTTTATTTACTAAATTATGGTTATTGATTATGATATTACAGTTTTTTTACAAAAGAGCGATTAAAGCCAGAATAATAAATGCAAGTATTACAATATATGATCCTTTTGAAAATATTGTGTAAATATTAAGTTTTTATTATGTATATACTTAACTGTTAAGCAACATTTCTTGAATAGTCAACTTTTTAATAAATTCTCTAGATTGTTAGATTAATTTATTTGAAATAATTCTTTTGTTGAACACTATGGAGCTACTTATGTTCGCATTTAGAGAAGCCCACATACCTTCAGTAGGAATACCACTAATTAAAACTTACCTTAGCTGAGAATCAAACCTGGAACACTCTGTCTGTCAGGCATAGCTATTATCAACTAAACCGCGAACCATTAAATCATTGACCATTTGTTTTCAATTACAAATCAGCAGTTTTATGTATGTTGTAGGCATGTCGAGGTATCCACTGGACCCTCCCAGCATTATGTCTTCAGTGTTAGATTCTATAATGGGGTTGATCGAGGAACTGTGGGATTCTCTGCACCACAGAGAAAATGGGCAACTCTGTCTATTGGTCAGGTAAGTAATTTCCTTCAGTTTTGATTAAATATATTCAACATTAATGTACAGTTGTATACACTACACTGCTGAGTTAATAAATAAAATAGTTAATTGTATTGTTGAATGATTTGTGAGATATTGTAATCATTATGATATGACATACTCACATGACGAGCTCTGCTTGATAAAGGTCCTCCGAATGGACCGAAACTAGTTGGCATAACTGACATAAATCTAATATGAGTTTATATCCTTATGGCATATCATAAAAATAGGTAACATTGCAAAAGTCCAATATTGAACTTGAATTATTACAGGCAATAGATGTGAAGATATGCAAGCCCCAAACTTTAGAATGCCTGTGCAGTGTTACTTTGGAGGCAGATTTCATGCTGAAGAAAACGTAAGTAATGTAAAGTTATAGTGCAAGATCCGGCTGCAAAATCCCTTAATTTACATTTTTAACATATTTTTATGAATAGAAGAATGTATCGACAACAGATTGTCAATCAAAAATTTGCTGCAAGTAATCTTTATGAAATTAATTTTCCGAAGAAAATTTCTTTTGTTTTTTTTTAAATAAAATATCATCCACAATGTATGTGAAGGATTCTAAGATCCGTGGGTGCCATTGTACACTCGGCCGCAAATACTTCGCAGCCTTCATAAACAGGTAATGTTTTGGTGTATTTATTACGTTCATGATGAATAATCATGGTACCTTTTGCAGGCAGGGTTTCTGAACTACACGGTGATCTAAACATCTCATGTTGTCTTATCTCTAAGATAATAAGGCATCTTACTGAAGTCTTCAATTATTTCCAGGACTTCACAGGAGCCGTATGATTCAGAGCAGATGGCTCGGGACTTCCTTATCCAGTTCTCCAACCAGGTATTCACCGTGGGCCAGCAACTCGCTTTCGCGTTCCAGGAGAAGAAGGTTCTGTCTCTGATTGTTAAGAATCTGGAATGTAAGTATTTTTTTAATAAGATGAATTAGTGCTAGTCAACTGGTGAATTAATGTTAAAGACTTACATTTAAACCACTGGGCGGTTGGTTATGAGTTCTTATTTATGATCATTTGTCTGTTGAATAGCCGTGGACGTCCAAGCGTTGGCGGCGGGATCGAACGCGGTACCGCGGCGCGCCAGGATGGGTCGCTTGCTGCCTGACGCGTGCATTCAGTTTGACAAGGCCGAAAACTCATCGCTTAACTTGATTGGGAAAGCTAAAGGGTAATGTTATATTGATGTATTTGCCATGCTACTATCTATGTGCATTTTGAGATGATTTTACGTCTAGTATTTTACTCCATTTAGTTCCAACAACATATATTGTGGTCGCTGCGATACTGAGTATGAAATATGTAATTTAGGAGTAATATCGATATTAAAAAAGCTCTTATCAGTACCCGAAATAGTTAAAAGGTATAAAATGACATAACAATTAAAATTAATAGAATATACCATTATGAATATCAGTTCAACCAAGTTATCTGGTTCATGTAGGAAACAACCCCGTCAATCTATCATCAACCCCGACTGGGACTTCGGCAAAATGGGCATCGGTGGTCTGGACAAAGAGTTCAACGCCATCTTTCGGCGAGCGTTCGCGTCTCGCGTCTTTCCGCCTGAAGTTGTTGAGCAGTTAGGTAAGTGGGGGGCCTATGTTAACATGGACGTGTAAACATAACATATATATATATATAATGATGTTGTAAGCCCAAAATGGAAACAAATAAAATTTTATTTTATTTATTTATTAGTACGTAGTAGTTTTTAAAACGGAACAGCCCACTTACATTATCGATATATATTGTACATCATTAGAATGAAAATTGATAATATCAAAAACAGATGATCAAATGACAACCGATTATTTGGTTACACATTAGTCAATGTTAAACTACCTACAACAGAATTAATTATTTTTAAAAATTGTGAGTTTAAATTTAATACATATAAATAATTGTAATCCCTAGCAATAAGACCGCCTTTTGTGTACTTTATATCATGCAGTTTTTGTTATGTCTTTCATTTTGGTGTGTGTATTAAAGTATATTGTATTGTTTTATATTGTAATGACATCCAGATGTTAATGCCCAGGTTGCAAGCACGTGAAAGGTATCCTTCTCTTCGGGCCGCCCGGTACTGGTAAAACACTGATGGCGCGTCAGATTGGTAAAATGTTGAACGCGCGCGAACCAAAGATAGTCAACGGACCGCAGATATTGGACAAGTATGTCGGCGAGAGTGAGGCCAATATCCGACGGCTGTTCGCTGACGCTGAGGAGGAAGAAAAGAGGGTATGTAGACATCTGGTATTGTTACAAACATCTATTATCTACTGACCGTTTAGGAGCAGAGTCGAAGGGTTAACCACGAAAGTTTATTATGTTATTTTTTTTAAGTGATAAGTTTTTATGGGATTGTAAAACGGTTTGGCACGTAACGCGTAACGGCTCCAGTCTGGCTTTCGTTTCTTCTTACTGGTAACTCGGTCCGGCGTTCCGAGACACATCCGTTTTTTTTTTACTTTGGTACTTGACTACAATCCCACCTGATGGTAAATGGTCTTCATAGTACAGTGCACTAAATGTAATAAAACCCTATTCACTCTCGCCTGTTAAAAACTTTCTAGTAGCGTGAATGCTTTTGAACTCGAATGATCAGTTTGAATGTGTAAGAATATTGCACTCCTTTTCACACAAGGAATACTCTTAATTCAATTATATATTCAATACATATCTACTGAAAGTTAATTGTCGGATTTCTTCAGTGCGGACCAAACAGCGGCCTCCACATTATCATTTTCGATGAAATCGACGCCATTTGCAAGGCCCGAGGCTCCGTCGGCGGTAACACTGGAGTCCACGACACTGTTGTCAACCAACTGCTTTCTAAGATCGATGGTAAGTTTTGAAATCGCGGAGACATAGAACATATTCCATAAAAGCTCTCCTATATTTGGCCACTATTTAGTTGCTTAACTCGGTCAATTATTTATATTAGAGATTTCATAGTGTCCATGAAAAATTAACTTTCTTCGTAGGTGTGGATCAACTCAACAACATCTTGGTGATTGGCATGACAAACAGACGGGACATGATCGACGAGGCCCTGATGCGACCGGGACGGTTGGAGGTCCAGATGGAGATCGGTTTGCCTGATGAAAAGGGCCGAGTGCAGATCCTCAACATCCACACTAAACGGATGCGGGAGTATAAGAAGATTGCTGACGATGTTGATTCGAAGGTTGGTTGCACGTGTTTGTTAGCTGTCAGATAAGATATAAATGTATTCTGGATATTTTAGATTACAGGATTATTACCTCGTCATCATTATCAGCATCGTAATGTAAACGTAAATCACCGTCATCATCAACAGTAACAACAGCACCGTCATCATCAATAATAATTCCAACATCAACAACAGCTTCATCGACAACAACAACTTTATCATCATCATAATCACAAGCCGTCAATCACCCATCACCCAACGCATCAAATATTTTCTTGGTTGCAAAACAGCTATTTGTAAACTAAACCCACATCTCTTGAGTGTCTTTCACCATCTTGTGAAATAATATGTTTATTACCTTCAATAGGAGCTAGCAGCCCTCACGAAGAACTTCTCTGGTGCCGAACTGGAGGGTTTGGTCCGGGCCGCGCAGTCTACTGCTATGAACCGACTCATCAAGGCCTCGAGCAAGGTAGAAGTGGACCCAGAGGCCATGGAGAAGCTGATGGTGGAACGTGGCGACTTCCTACACGCGTTGGAGAATGATATCAAGCCGGTAAGGACTCAAGCTAGATTCGAACTTATAAAAATAAATTAATTTGATGAACGAATTTTGATACGTGATTGAAAATTAAAAAAAATCATTTAACATTAGTATTTTGTCAGTACACTTATGAAAGAACGAAACATGTCTATTTGGCCATATTATAATTATACAGGTAAACATATAACGACATACGTGTCTATAAATTATGAATGATACTAATTATTAAATGAAATATAATGAAGAAAAAAAAAAAACGTTATATTTTGCTTTTACTACCGTAGTTTCGTTAGAATACTCAACTCAGAACTCTGTTTATATTATTATTCTATTTATTTATAATAAATCTGGTTTACATTCCCCAGGCGTTTGGTACAGCCGCCGAAGCGCTGGAACACTTTCTGGCGCGTGGTATCATCAACTGGGGCACACCTGTGTCCTCGTTGTTAGAGGATGGACAGCTCTATATACAGCAGGCGAGAGCCACTGAGGCCAGCGGTAATTATTGCATAATATTTACATAATTATATTGAAATTGATAAATTTTATTTTATTTATTTTTTACATAATAATTAAGTAAATTAATAATAATAATAAAGTTGAACATGTTGTTAGACTACATATAGATGAATATACATACGTACATCCAAACATTCGTACATTTATACATAAATGAATGTACGAATATAAACCGTATAATATAGTATTTTGTATGTGGTAAAAGACTGTCTTTTAAAATAAGCTATATCTATTAGCCACTGACCCCTAAACCAATTCACACAAGAGAAGCACAATGGAGTATGCTGTACCTCTATATTAAAAATCAGCGTCGTGGTCTTCTAGTAAAATGCAATGTAACGTGTCTCTGTTTCAATAGGGCTAGTATCAGTGCTGTTGGAGGGTCCACCCAACAGCGGCAAGACTGCGCTGGCGGCGCAACTGGCCAAGATGTCGGACTTCCCGTTCGTGAAGGTGTGCTCGCCCGAGGATATGGTCGGGTTCACTGAGTCGGCCAAGTGTCTGCAGATCAGGAAGGTACGTATTGGTCTTCTTGTTCAAAAATGTAGGCGGTCTTTGTGTTCAATACTGTTAGCTTTGGTCTTTTTGTTCAAAAATATTAGTGTTGGTTTTTGTGTTCAAAAATGGTGTCTTCTAATTTTTTAGATTAATTTATCACGATCCATGACTGTTAATTTCTGGGCTTGGGATTAGTAGACTTCACACACCTTCGAGAATGTAATGGAGAATGTTTCCTCGTATTTACTTAGGACGCTTTTCTTTACCGAATCAAGTGATATTTTATTCTATCCCGCACATTGCCTAGATGCGCGTATAAAATTTAAAGAGATCCCCATCCATGGCCCACGGACATAGCTTAGAGGTTTATATAGTTATTAAACATGGCCCCGTCTTATTATTCCTTACCTTTCCAGCTTGGTACAAACCGATACTCTTGTAATGTGTGAATATATGTTTTGTTCGTCAGTATTTCGACGACGCGTACCGTTCAAGTCTGTCGTGCATCCTGGTGGACAATATCGAACGTCTGCTGGACTACGGCCCCATCGGACCGCGGTACTCCAACTTGACTCTGCAAGCACTGTTGGTGCTCCTCAAGAAACAACCACCCAAGGGCAGGAAGCTTCTCATCTTGTGCACCAGCAGCCGAAGGTACGTTGTGGAACCTTCGAGAAACATAATGTTTACGTTAATAGTTCTAGTTTAAAATTATACCATATTGGCTGATCTCGCAAATAAATATTTTGGTATTAAAAATTGAGGTTGGTGATAGAAAAGTGAAAGTTTAAGACTTGTGTACTTTTAATGCCACATCATAAAAAAAAAGTTTCGTCTATAAAATAAAATGTTTGAGGTTGACCACCCTTGTCACAGTGAGGTATGAAAAATATTAAAATACATATAAACCTTCCTGATGAATCACTCGGTCTATCGCTGAGATGTGTATTAAAATCCGTTAAATAGTTTAAAAGATCAGAGTTGACAGACAGCGGAAAAGACTTCATTTTGTACTATGTAAAGATTTCTTGATCGGATGTTTATTGGTTACAGACAAGTCCTGGAAGATATGGAAGTGTTATCAGCGTTCACTGGCGTTCTCCACGTTCATAACCTGTCGCAGCCGGAGCACGTGATGGCTGTGTTGGAGGAGAGCGACGTGTTCTCCAAGCGTGACCTTCACCAGATCCAAAACGACCTGCGAGGCGCCAAGTGAGTAACCTTCTTCATTCACCAGGCAAGAGTCTGAAGAAATCATTTGTCGAAGAATTCTCTGGAGCGGGATGGGTTGTTAAAATCATTCTAAATTGATTCACACTGCACATCGATAACTGCTTGCGGGCAAATGTAAGTATTCTTCAAAAATATTGATTAACTATCGATTCTCCTATATGATATCGATTCGAAAGTTGATTGGCTTCTCAAATGCCCGGATGTGCAGATGTGATACTTTGTTAGCGAGTTAGCAGGCAGTATAACGTGAGTATTGGTTGTTGTGGACATTACATCCCCACTACATAATATGAGATATACATATATTTTGCGTTTTAATTTCTACTCATGACACACATTTCTACTCATGAATCTACTGATTTACCGCTTTGAGGGTCTATCGCTTACCAAAAATACAGGGATAGAATAGTTCCAACAATAGGTTATTGAAACTGGTCATTAGAACAAACTTTTATCTGTCAGTTAAAAATTTTACCCAGCCGGGAATTATCCCAGAGAATCGTGAATCGAGGCGTTGCCGGCCAGATAATAATATATGTAAATTTATTAACAAATACAGGAGTGATGTCTTATTTGTCAGTGTGTGTGTGCGTGCGTGCGTGCGTACATGCGTGCGTGCGTACATGCGTGCGTGCGTACATGCGTGCGTGCTTGTATGTGAGTGTGAGAGAGAAATACAGTATTACTTTTATACATACGTGCAGCAGTATATCTAGGCCCAGGTAAGTCCTAGCAGAGTGTGTCCTGTGTACTTGCAGGACGCGGTCACAAAAGATGGTCGATTTTCTGCGACATTCGAGCTCTGCTCGCAAACTATCTACAGTCCACTGTCCAAGGTAAGTGCGCTAAGCAACAGCTACTATTACTATTGTACTAGGAATTTTTTCACTGTTATTAATCTATTCAATGTTACCTTTGATGACAATAGCTGGATTCTACGGTCGCATTGACTATTACAGATAATAAACTTAAATAATTTCGAGTGTTTAATTACTTATAAGTGTCACATCTACTAACAGAATGATAACATATTTTATCTGTTTCATCTCATGTTTACTTCTTTATTTACTTAAATACATTTTATATACACTTGAATATCATAATTCATGAACTATTTATTACCTATATTTTTTATGACAGGATCTTTATTGGCATCAAGAAGCTGCTAGCGCTGGTCGATATGGTGAAGCAAACTGAGGAACAGTACCGCGTGGTGAAGTTCCTCACGAAGATGCAGGAGGAGGGCGGGCTCGACATCGGCACCACCATACAATAAGATTCGCTGCAACCTTAGGGATTACATACGCATACCACGCGCACGCCCTCACCAGATCACCCCAATGCACATATCTCTTCATCGAAGACCCACAACGCTAAAGTCAACGAGTGCACCCCTTGCGTATCCGATCTACGAAGCTTCGAGATCGACTACGACGACGTGAGCGAGTCACTCGAATCGCTCGACTCCAGTCTGAAGAAAGGTCGCACCGCCAAGGGAAACGAGCTATCGCCCGCCAAGATGCCCCTGATGAGAATACGAAGCGTCGAAATTGTGTTCGAGGACGAAATGTCTACGTGCACGGACACGGCTATACTGGATCGCAGCATCGAGCTAATAGTATCGGATAGCAGCGACGATTCGACGAAATGCGTCGACGATACGGAACACGTGGAAAAGGATGACGATTCGGTGACGTTGAACGCGGAAGCCGATTTTTCGGATGAAAACTCGGTTTCGACGAAGGAGCATGCGAACGATCGAATCGCGAACACGTCGCAGGAATCGCATGAGTCGCAAGAACAGACGGAAGACACGCGCGAGCGAGTATGTCTCTCGCTACCCAACGACGAAACGTTGAACATATCAGAAATAGGTGACTCCGGTCATTACACCGAAGAAGCTTGTTCATCGCATGTCGAAGTACCTTTAACATACGACGACGCTTTGCTTTCTCACTCACACGACGTCCTCGAGTTGGAAACGTCGGCGATGTACGAGTTATCGGACGACAGGCCCAGATTGTACGAGTATGTGGACAGTGAGAGCGACAGTTCGGACAGCACGGCGGTGTGTGATTTACAGAGTTCTGACGCCAGACACCTGGAGTCGATCGACGACCAGTCGTTGGACAGCAACGATCTCCAATATGATTCGTTCGTCGACATGGGGAAATTTTAAACAAATTTTCACTGGTATAATATAATCCTGATCCATGTATGTGTAGATCAGTTTAAACGTTACGGTTATGTTGTTAATTACATTCCAATGTTGTATAATCAATTGCACTAATTTATGTTGTACCGGTGTGTAGATGTCCGTAGTGTGAGCTATTTTATGCCCTTAACTTGACACAGCTTTTGCACGGAGGGCTCGGTGGTATGCGACTCTAGTGACCATGTCATGGGTTCGATAGTCCTTAGATCGTTCCCTCGTACTGTCTTGTACCTTATGTAAATAAAATCTATTTTAGCGTAGGCACAAATTGATATATAGATTGGATTCGAATTGAAAACGTGACATGGTCACGGAAATCCTGGGGTTGTAAGTCTAAACAATAGCTCAATAACTTAACTGTACGTATTATATTTGTTTAAGAGCAATATAATTTATTGAAATTTGTTATTGAATTGTGATACAGCTTGACGCTGTTTATTACGTTGATAGATTAAATAGGCGTTGTTGATACGTTTGTGTCGTACTATGTAAGGACAATGTTGATATGAAGTATTTACTGTTGTAGTATTATTGGACAGTGGTAGAACTCTGTGGATGATTGGGCTAGGTTGGCAATGCAGGTACTACTGTATCTTCCCTTAAGGTATTTGCCCACTACAACGATGACACGTTGTAGTGGGCAAAGACCTTTAATCTAGTCGAGCTAGGGTTGCCTCAAATTTATGACTTTGATTTGTCATACATTTTGACTACCACAATTTTTGTTAGTATTAAGTTTTTGTAGGGTGCAAATTACATATTGTATAAATCAGTAATTCGGATTGTAATTGCAAATTTTGTATGTTTGAATTAAATTAAAATAGTTATGGAAGAAATGTTGTAACAGCAATTTAAAGACTCGGCAACCCTATGTAAAGCAAGTGATACTTAGAGGAAAGTGTTATTAGGCAAATCCTTCCTAGTCCTTGAGCATGATGACAATGTATTTCATTGAAAAATAATGAATTGTCGGTGGCATAATGATAGCATGGACTGTAATTTGGATGGATTACCATAAAAATGGATGCCTATTAGCTACAGAATGTCAGAAAAAAGAAGTATAACATATTCTTATTCTGCCACAAAAAAATATTTTGTAGAAGAAAAATGTAGTACTTTGCAATTCTATTAGCAAAGCGTACAATTAATGTTATGAATGTAGCTTTAGGGATCGTACTTAACTTCGAATTCAAACGAATATTTTCATCAAATTAAATTTTAAGCTCTAACTATAATGACATGCCCTGAGAGATATTTAAAATCGTAATAAAAGTAGGGTGAGTGTTGCCAAAAGTGACTTCCAAAATGTTCGAATGCTCTTGAGATTCAATTCGCTTCTAGTAATGAAATTTGAGGTGTTATGAAAGTCTTAATGGTATGCTTTATATGAATAGTATAATTATACTAATATTCACTGCTAAATTAAAATAACATTGTTGCTACATTTCTTCATTAATATGTAGATGGTTTATATAGTTATTGTGATGTTAAATTATAGCGAGTGTTATATACATTCCATTTCCACAGTCATACAGTGGTAATCTCATTCTGTTGTATTTTTGTCAAATGACAATCTTCTATGTATCAAGCTTTTAGAGCAGTAGTAATGCTTGCGTGTTAAAGATTATTAGCAGGTAAAATATTTTTGTCTGTGAGTGTATTATAATGTAATTATGTGCAATTATTAGGTACGGTCAGCAAACAAGATTATTAATATAATCATAATAAAGTTGGTGTTCCATCTGATTATATGTCAAATCAAAAGTTAATGCTTATATGTAATTGTACTACTTCACTATTTACCATCAGGTGGGATTGTAGTCGAGCGTTAACTAGTAACTAATTAACTGAACAGAATAATCGCAAAATCTGGAATTATGTATTTTAATTGCTGACCTTATCATACTGTTAAAGAAAATAAAGCAATGACAAATATTTATGTAGTTTTATTATATGATTTAAATTAACACTGAAATTGGACTATTACACAATACAAGTCAACTTCGACATAAATATCCTCAAAAGAATTCAGAGGATATAATATTGCATTCTTGGCAGTGGGGGGATAGGATAGGCTTATAGTTTGAATATTGGGAGGCATGCATTGGTGTGCCCATGGTAAACCAGTATCTCTAATTTCTCACATGTTTATAAATTAACTAGCTGACACCGCAAACGTCGTTTTGCCATATAAATTAAAAACACGACCTGCATCAGAACATATATGCAAAATTTGAAGAAGATTGGACCAAGGAATCACGTTGTCCCATACAAGCTTCGCCTCGTTTTTTCACCCCCATAGGAGTAGAGTATATGTTCAGCAGTCACTGTAGCATTCAAATGGTGAAAGAATTTTTGCAAT
>DWLV01000037.1:0-12360 GCA_018251835.1 Orses cynisca | reverse complement strand
GATGAAATGATGAAAAATATGTAATAATTTTAAAATATAATATAAGATTTCATATTATACATATATATATGCTACTTACTTGGCTTGCAGTTTTGGTTTATCACCGTCAGGATCGCTTATGCTGCTACTTCGTGAGGGATGTTGGGTCTCAACCAACTGGGTTTCCTTTGCTGTGCTCGTGGACGGTAATTCTGATACGATATCTTGAACAGGAACATCTAACCCTGAATTCGACTTAGCCTTTAATTCTTCGACAGAGCGTAAGCTATCTGAAAGCCTCAACTGGAGTGTATCTCTCTCCTCCAGTAGCTGTGTAAGCTCCATTGTAAGTTCTTCACAACGTACATCGCGTTGATGCAACATGTATAAAGCTAAATCTAGTTCCGCTCTAGGGACAGCGTCAAGAAGATCTTTATTCAAAGTAGATTCTGTTTGATTCAATCCAGAATGTGAATGAGAAGCAAACGTAACTTGTTTTTCAATTTTTTTATTTGAAGTCTTAATCATATCATTTAAACTAGTTATTTCCTCTTTTAATGCCGCTATCTCAATCTCTTGATTTTCCAATCTTTCTTGCGCTTCTGTAGTCTGAACAGAATATTCTTCCAGAGATTTTTTTAAATCAGTGATCATTTTATTGAGGTTAGTGCACTCTATTATTTTATTATTCAATGCCTCTGCCAAATTCTTCTTCTCATCTTCCAACTTACCCTTAGTACTTTCATGGCTATTAACAATATCATGCATTTTAAGCCTTAAAACAGCAAGTTCCGATTCCTTCTCAAATCCTAAATCTTCAATTTTCTGTTCATACTCTAGGAGCTTGGACCTAACGAATTCAAATTCATCTGTTTTCTGTTTTAATACAGTCGTAAATTCATGAGTTTTCTGGTAAATTTCACTATCTTTAACTTGAATTTGTTTAGTTAATTCGTCTATTCTCATTTCAAAAATTTTGCGCTGTTCTTCGAGCTGTTGGTTAAGATTATAATTATTTAAATTAATTGTCGATACTTCATTTTCGTGTGATTTTCTAGCATTTTCCAATTCTACTGAAAGATTTTCGATTTGAATTTTCATTTCTTTGATAGTGGACTCATACTCTTCTTGTTGGGCAAGCATTTTATTGTCAAGCATATATTTTTCATCTTCCATTTCTGAATGCAATGTTTGTAATTGATGTATTACATCAGTATATTTATTTTGTAAGGTGATAATACTTTCTTCTTTCTCTTGTATCTTATTTTGTAATGTCGTCACTTGTTCCATCATAACGATTATTTCAGTTTCATTCTGGCTTGAACTTTGGATTTTATCAAACAACTGTTCATATTTAGATTCTGAGGCACTTAATTGTGTGCGTAAATCGTGTTCAATTTTTTGGAACTCTCCTTCTCTTTGAGTTAAATGCTGCTTCCATAATTCTGCTATTTCATATCCCCGTTGATCCACAGCTGTCGATACCGATGCACGTAGTTCAGCAACAGTAGATAAGAGCTGATCATTTTCGAGGTTTAAATTTTGTAACTTTCCATTTAATTCATTGATTTCAGCTTGATACGACTCTATATTTACAAGCAATTTGTGATTATTAGCTTCTAATGATTTGACTTTTTCATTTGCGGAATTAAGTTCTTTTTCTAATCTGATTAGTTGATCTTCTAAATGTTTGTCTTCGACGAGATTTACGTTTACTTCTCTAGACTCGAGAATTTGCTCATGTGTGGCTTGCTCTTCGTTCGTTACAACTTTTAACTTGAAGTCTTCTAATTCACCTAATAAACGGCTAATTTCCTGATTTTGATTTTCTATCGTTTGTTGTAAACTTAATTCTTTTTCAAGAAATTCACTTTTAGTCTGGCTAGATATCTTTTCATTTTCTAAACTACTAGCCTTGAGTACTTCAATACTGTTAAAAGCTTCTTCTTGCTGATTTTGCACATCTTCCAACTGCTTAACTAAAGCAATCTTATTTTCATTTACGTTTCGTACTTCATCTAGTAGTTCTTCGATTTGAACTTTGTACTTTTCACATTCTGGACACAATATTGGACGATTTTCATATTCTTTTTCGAGATTATCGAATTTGTCTTTCATCTGTGTCAACTGTTTGGACAATTTTTTATTTTGGGTATTAAGATTTTCGACCATAGCTTGTAATTCATCATTTTCATTTTCTAACTTTAGTATATCGTCTTTTGACTCTACGTTTTTCAGTGAATAAGAAGATGTAGTCGGTATATTTGTATTATCTTTAGTTTCAGCACCCCAATGTAATGAAGAAATTTTATCGTTAGCTTGTTTAAAGTTATACTTCCATAATTCAACTTCATTATCCATTTTTTCTTTCATTTCGACAAGACGATCGTTTGCATTTTTCAATACATCATTTTGCTTTTTGAGTGCTTCTTTCTCCCGTTTCTCTGTTATTAATTCTGAATTAATTTCTTGTACTCTTTTCTCTAATTCTTCTAGATTTTTCGACATCTCACCTTCTATGGCCATATCCAACATAGAACTCTGTGAGATTTGCTTAGATATGTTTAATTCGTTTGTTAATATATCATTGGAAGCTTTCAGTTCTTTCAATTTCTTTAGAGCTTTTAATAGCTTTGTACTTGTAACATCAAAGTCAGACTTTAACTTTTGATTATCTTCATTAAGTTTTTGTATTATATTATTTAAATGAGATAACCCAGGAGTTACGTCAACGTTATCTTCATGAGTATCAACTCCCCATCCTTCTTCGGAGTTAAATGGATCAAACTGTTCATTAATTGTTTCGTCTTTGTCATAACAAAGATACGATTTCATAGAAACCATTGGAGGTTCAATATCTTTTCTTGAGGTACTTACATGAGAATCTGGGTAAGATTGTAAATTTTCTGTTGTTTTCTTTATTTCAGGTATGCTATCAACATAGTCCATTCCAACGTCAGCAACTATTTGTGACTGAAGGTCTGACAAATTTAAGACTTTTTGCTCATCACTTATATCTTCTATAGTAGAAGAAATAGTTAAACCTTCAGTTTTAGGAATGTTCATTTCAAATGATAGTTTTTTCTTCTCCATTAGTTGCTTAATTTGATCGTCTTTTTGTTGCAATTTCCCAGTGAGGTCTTCATTACTAAGCTTAAGTAAATCTATATCGGCCATATATTTATTGATTTGAACTGAAGAATATTCCAGTTTATCATTAAGCGCGGCAATTGAATTTTCTAAATGTGTTAAGGTTACTGCATGATTTGTTTGCAATGTTTGTATTTTGTTACTAAGTTCTATAATTTCCTCGTTTTTACTATTTATTATAGAATTTAAATTATTTATTTCGGTTATATATTGATCGGTGTAGTCCGGCACAGATTCTTTAACATTCAGGTAAGATTTTTCTACCAATTTCTGATTTTCCGAAGAAAGGTCATTAATATGTATTCTTAAGTTTTCCAAATTAGCCTGATATTCTTGGATTTGCACTTCTAATTGAACCTCTCGTTCACACAACTTTTCATACTTTTCGCTTAGTATTTTCTTTTCTTTTATAGAATTTTCTATTTGTGTGTTAAATTCTGACTCCAGTTCTTCTATTTCAGTTTTCTTTTTCTGTAACAAACTATTATTTTCGGTACTTAGCCGTTTAACGGAAGCTTCAAGTTCCTTAATTTTCAACTGATTACTTGTAACATCTGATTCCAGTTCATCTACTTTACCAGCTTTTAACTCTAACACTTTGCAATAATCTTGCAAATCAGAATAAGTGTTCTGTAATTGTGAATATTCTTCATTGAAGTATTGAATTTTAAATTGTAATTCTTGATTTTCCATGTCCGTTTCATACAGTTGTTTTGCAATAAACCTGTCATTATCCATAAGATACGCTAATCTGGACACTAATTCATCTTCTTGATTGGAATATTGTCTGTAGGCTTGTCTTTTTTCTCGTAACTCATCATCTAATTGATCTGCTTTACGCTCTAACGAAACGCGGCTATTTTCCATCATAGAAACTGTTTCTTCAAGCCGCCCGATACGATATTTATATTTTTCTATTTCAGTTTGCAAATTTTCAATATATAATTCACATTCTTGAACTTTAGCACTATGGCCTAATTGTATTTGGTTTAATCTTTCACCATGCTCTTTGAGTTCATTAGTCAATTCTTCTATATAAGATTCTTTTTTATTTATATCGGCTTCTAGGCAGGAAATTTTAGTCAAATAATTAGAATTTTTCTTTAGTTCTACTTCATGTTCAGCCAGCGTCTTACTGTAAAATTTGTTAAGATTTATTTGGTTAACGTTTTCTTCCTTCACAACATGTAATTCTTTATTCAACATATCAACCGATTGGCGGAACTTATCTGCTTCTTGTGCTTTTTCTAGATATTGATCTTGTATTTTTTTTACTTCTTCATGGAGCAAAAATTTATCCTTAGCAATAACATTTAAATGTTCTTCAGCTTGTTTTAAATTTTCTTGAAGCACTGGTATACTTCCTAACTGTATAAGCAAATCTTCTATTTGTTGATTTTTTGATTCAGTTTCTTTTTGTAACTCATGTAATTGACATTCTAATTCTGTATACATTGCATTCTTTTTCTTGATAGTTACAGCAAATTTCTTTAATTTTTCCAGTAATTCTCGATTTTTGTTTTCCATCGCTTCATACTGTTCAGAGGTACTCTTACAGTCAGTACTAGCAGCTTCGAGTCTTTCTTTAACATCTTCGAAATTCTTCAATGCTCCTATTAACTCATCGTCTTTTTGTTGTAGAAATGTTCGTAGTTTCTCATTTTCAATTGATTCTTTTCTCAGCTGCAATTTAATTTCATGTATTTCTTCATCTTGTTCTTTGGTTTGAACTTTAAACGCAGATAATTCATCGAAATGTTTCTGATGTTGGGTTTTTAATTCATTGATAGCCGTTTCCTTCTCAACGACACTATCCTTCATATTTTTTATTTCAACTTCAAGTGCATTACTTTTGTTTTCAAACATTGACTTTAAAGATGCCAATTGATTTTTTTCTTCATCTAAGGTCTTCAATTTATCTTCATAATCTGATAAGGTTTTCTGATAAATGGATATTTGTTTATTCAGCGATTTTATTAATTCTATATTCTGATCTTTTGCTTTTTCATCTTCAAGCAGTTCAATAGTAGACTTTAGCTTTTGTGATACGTCATTTAATTTTGTAATCTGATTAATGAAATCATTAATTTCCTTATCTTTTTGTTGCAATGTATTCACGTAATTTATAACTTGCATTTCATATTCTTTTAAGTGATTTTCTAATTCATGTATTCTATTATCACGCGTATTTATTGCAACAGAGTACTCCTGTCGCAGAATCTGAATTTCTTTTTGAATATGTTCTTCACTTGTTTGTGCTCGGTCTTGCTCTAATTCAGTAGCTCGTTCCATCTCATATTTAAGCTGATTATTTTCGTCAATTAGCAGTTTAATTTTTTCTTCGTATGATGCAGTGTTTTGTATTAGTTCTTTTTGTTTTTCTTGATGTTCTTCTAATGAAAGTATTTTCATTTGGCAGTCTGCGATTTCAGCTTCTCTTTCTTTGATCGTATTTTTCAGTTTCAGAATATCTTTCGTTAATTGTTTCACAGATTTCGATCTGTTGTTTATTTTATCTCCAGCAGATTTTTCATCATGACTTTCTGTCAATAAGCTCTCAACGTTTTCATCCAAACTTAATGGTTTCACAATTTCTACGGTTTCTTTCATGATTTCTAATCTTTCATTCTTTAGTTCTTCTATTTGTTGAGTTAACTCATTATTTATAGATTGAAGATTGGTTTTTTCTTCAGTCAACAAACTAATATTATCACGTAACGACTCGCATATTCTGTTTACCTCAATAATTTTTTCATGTAAAGTTTCATTTTCTACAGAGAGAGAGTTTAATTTATCCATTACTTCTTGACGTTCATTGGTGAACAATTCAACCTTCTCATTTAACTCTGCACTTTGCTTGACTAAATTTTCTATATTTTCGTCACACTGGTGCAAGTCAGATTTGAAGTTTTGATGCATTTCTTCACCACTTATCTTTTCACTATCAAGACCCTTGTTATATTCTTCGAGTTCTAACTTTTCTTGTGTTGTCAATGATTCTACGATTTCTATAGATTCAGCAGAGCTTACCTTTTCAGCGCTCAATTTTTCAAGTTTATCAGTTAACTCAATATTTTCCTGCATGTAATTCTCTAATTTTTGTAACAATTCTTCTTTTTCATTTTGTAAGACTTGTAGGTTACCAAACGACTGCTCCTTATCAAATCTTAAGTTTTCTATGACAAGTTCTAATTCCTTTTTAGATGTAAGAAGCTCATCAATCTGTTCTTCAAGTTGTACTGATTTGATTTCGGAACAGACTTGTTCATTTTGAAGTTGAGACATATCAGCTAATTTGTCTTCCAATTCAATATTCTTTTGTTGTAGGACATGTAATTCTAAAAAATAATTAAAATTTAAAGTTAAACAGATTATTTTAGATAATATTATTCAGTTCTAAAGTAAATTTAATATTACCTTGTACTAAGTCGAACTTTTGAGCTTCTAATAAACCTATAGATTTTAATCTTGCTTCAGCTAAGTTTTCTATTTCCACAAGCTTTTTATAAACATCGGACTCCGTTACTGAAACAGTAGTGTTGTATCAGAAATAGTTACATTTTTAATCCATTATCAATGAATGAATATGTTAGCATAAAGATTATGTTGGCTACATTGCATATTAAAACATTTAGTTTTTTTGCTGTGTAAATAGTCGACAGACTAGCAGAGTGGCCAAAAGGTAAGCGCAAGACCTACTTATACCATTATACCCGCCTCTATATATTTTAAATGATTCCTATATTAAATTAATATAATCTTAGGAGGTTTATACGTCACACGCACAGTATACCTTAGTGTTTTTCTTATCTTGTTTTTTTTTTGAATATACGAGCCACAATACAATTTTTATTGCTATAATATTACGTATCGTATTATGTCGATATTATAATAGTACTTACACCTTCCACTGTCATAATCCACTAGATGCAACTGTAAATTACCCTTTTCTTCTTCTAATTCAGCTACCTTCTGTGATAGCTGATGCAACTCTTCATTAAGTTTAATGATTTCAGCATTTGTATCAGAGATTTTGCTAAAATTGTCAATGGTTTTCTGTAGTTGTTTCAATTTAAGTTTTGAATGCGATTTCACCTTAATCATATTCTTGTTGGCTGCTTCAATCTCGTTATTTAATGTAACAATTTTATCTTCAGCTATTTTTAACTTTTCTTCAAGATACTTTGCATCCGACGATATATGACTAGATTCACTAGGGATATCCGTGGTTGAAACTGAATGTGGCTGTGATAAATCTATATTGTCAGTACCAACATCTACCATGTTAACCATTGGCTTCTTAAGTGAATCCACTAAAGAACGTAATTCGACTATTGTGGCATCCTTTTCTGCTATAGAAGATTCTAGTTGTGATATTAATAACTCTTTCTGAGATATTAAGTACTCTTTCTCTAATATATCTTTATTAAGTGATTGCAACATAATCTCTTGTTTAACGTTTTCATTTTTGGGTATCCTTTTTTCCGGTTCTTGTACAGTTTCTGCAGCCAAATTACTCCATGGAGATTTAGCTTTCGTATTTTTACCACCTTTACGATTAGTAACTGGGCTACCTTTCTTATTTGAGCTGCTAGCAGATACTTTTGTATCAGGATTAACAGCAGCAAGTTGATTTTCAAGATCTTTATTAGTTTGCCTAATTTGGAAATTTAACTGCTCCAAAATCTCTATCTTTTTGGTCAGTTCGACCATTTCAGCTATTTCACGGGTCCCCTTTTCTTCTTCTATAAGTTCTTTATTTTTCTGATCCTGGGCTTCCTGGATATTTTCCTTTGATAACTGCTCCAGCTTTTCTTGTAAATCTAAAACTTCTTTATGTTTCAATTCAAGTTCTTCTGTTAATTTTGTATTTACTAAACTAATTTCAAAACGAGAGTTTTCCAAGATGGTGTTTGCTTCTTGTAAGCTGTTTATTTTATCCGTTTTTTCATCAATTTGTTTCATTAATCTATTTTTCTCTTCTTTCCATTCCAACTCCATTGTTGCAAAATTATTTTGCATTTTAGTCATCTGTTGCCTTGTATCTTCCAGTAAATCCATAGAATCTTTTTCTAAAAATAAAGATATACATTTAATACAGAAAGTAGAGAGTACAGAAGTATGTTATTTAAAGTAATCATTAAAAAATTTCAATAGTTCTGATAATTTTCCTTATAAACCTATTTTATTGTTATGGTTAACAGAAATTTAAGAGCTTATTTCTCGGTTATATCTATTACATAGATATAAATATGGACTAATATGAACTTTTTTTGGATTCCATTATCTGAGTAAGAATAAGAATTCTAAGACATTTACCTTTTTTACTGAGATTATCAGATATAAGCACAGTTGCTTTATTTTTTGCTTCTATAATCTGGTCTTTCTCATTAATTTTTTCTTGCAAATCAAGTATAGTAGTCTCCATTGCTCTCATCTTTACTTGCATTATAGTTAAAGCGTTTTCCTTTTCTTTAACTGTACCAATCAATTTAGCAATATCTGTATCACCTGTAGCCTGGAATAGATATTATTATAGCTTATTTGAATGCAATTTGTAAGCATTACAATCTAAAATGGTAAATATTGAAGATATATTAGAAATACGCAAAAACTATCAGCTAGGAAAAATTACATTGGACATCCATTTGTATATAAGTATATCAGGTATATGTATACAAAGTAAATATATATTTTACCTGCTTTTTGACATCAGTTGTGGCAGAAGTACTTATGGTTATTGAATCTTTTTTAATAGGCACAGTAGATTTTTTTGCTTGCCTTTTACTAATTTCTTTATACTGTTTTATTCTCTCCATTAAAATTTCTTTCTGTTTTAAGGTGTTTGCCAAACTTTCGCTTATGCCAGGGACTATAAATAAAAATGGTTTTATCATATTTATTGAATAATTAAGGTTTGTACAATTGGACACAAACTAGGACTGTAGAGTAGGTCTTGAGTTGCTCATGCACATTGGAAATATAACATACCAATACCAAGAAAACATAATGCATTGAATTAATTACAACTAAATAATTAAACAATGATCTGAGTCTAGACATAAAACATTGTTTAAGCAGTCTTATAATTAAAGTAGGTATTGATAATAATCAAAATATTATGGGCTTACTATTTAAGGCATCTTGGACAGACAAAGTAGACTTGTCAGTTGCCACAGAGTATCCAGTTCTCTCACTAACGGTGGTCGCCATTTCAGAAGCTGTATCTCCGAAATCATCTTCTGTAATAAGTAGTAAACACATTTGCTGAGAAATTTATTGTAATAAGCACATACCTAGTGGTTTGACAATTGGTATCTACATTACAAAAATACATAACAACCCATTATTGCTCCACTGCTGGACTCGGGTCTTCTCTCACACTGAAAGTTAAGTCCATAGTCCATCATGCAGCCAAGTGCAAGTTAGCAGACTTCACACACCTTCGAGAACATGATGAAGAACTCTCAGGTATGCAGGTTTCCTCACTATGTTTTCCTTCACCAAAGCAAGTGATAATTAATTTCTAATACACACATAATTTACAAAATTATAATTTAAATTAATTGTTGAGAATATAAATGAATTAAGATTGGCGAAATTCAAGCCTCATTGAGAATATAATTTAAACTATATTTAGAGAATATAATTTAAACTATATTCTCAATAATAGGCTTGAAGTTTGCCATTCTGCACTAAGCTGTATATCCACTTATTTCATTACTATGTATACTCATTGCCTTAATTATGTGAGTGGTAGCTTACCAAAAGGTTTTCCCAATAGCTCAGCAGCAGCTTTTCGGTGCTCCTTGATACGCTTTGAAACAAGGGCAGCATTTTCCAGGCACTTTTGAGCTCTTTCGGAAGTTGATGTATGGTGCTGTAAAAATATGCAGCTCTTATTAGTGATATGATCAAACATTCAATCCTTGTTTTCTTACACTTTTGATAAAATAATATAGCTTCATGTACTATATGTACACATGTACATTTGTTTACTTGGTTTTTCAAGTAAGACATGACATGCTTTTTATTTCTTCACTGAAACAAACTGCAACTTTAATACAAAGATGAGAATGTTTTTGAGATGCTTTTATATACAAATGGCAGCATATAGCTTGAGAAAAAAGTATCTAAATACCAATGATAGGTCTACACAAAGTAAGAATATATAATCCATATTATGTAATGATATACCAGCGTGGTAAACATAAAATGATTTATAAATTATTTCTTGTTTTATTATTTATGAACTAAATTTCTGATTTGTACTGTAAGTATGTTTTTCCATATCGACAAAATGACAAGGCAATTTTCAGCAAGACGTTCAGTATAATTTTTATTATTACCTTAACCTACCTTTACCTAAGTAAAGGAATAAAACCTTATTTGAGTCTCATATAATTTTATTCAAATAATCATATTAGAAATACAACCATAATACTATAAACACCATATACTGCATTATATGTAACCATACATTTAACCATAAAGCATGAAATAAGCTGACTGTAACTTAATAGTAAGATCAAGTGAAACCAGCCAGGAATAGAAACAAGAATCAAGTTAATCTAATCACTGTACTGTTATGTGACTAATATTATGGTACATTCACTTATTATGATTAATATGGATTGTTATGGAAACATAATGAGATTAATACTCTTGCATTCCAAACTAAATAGTTTTTGTATGTATATGGTTTTGTTTTACTTCATTTTTATAATATAATCTGCAAGGGATCCTTTACACTTACTTATTTGAAGGTCATACCAAACATTATTTAAACTTATATCCAATAACATCAAGAATGACGTCGTCGTAAAGAACAAGATGGACGTAGTTATTCTGGTATTGTACTTGATTCACAATATGAACCAATATAGTCATTGTACACAAGTCAGCAATGTTAAAATCAATGTTTACAATATATACTGAATCTTACCTTAGTATTTTTAAGACTGCCACTAACATTAGACACTTCGCCTGGCGACTCTGCTATATCAATGATGTCGACATCCACCTGATCCTTTTCAGGATGGCTGTCGATAGTTTTGTTTTCAGACATGGCTTATTGACTTCTGACAACATTAATACAATAAGAGTATACAAGGCACAGTAATTACAGTTAAAATTGTGGATGGAAAACGGAGAGAAGGACTAAACAGCGACAACCTCACAAACAAAATATTTTGCCACTACTTGGCACTTACTTATATTGACTGATTAAATCTGCCATTTTTTATCCACGTCAATCATTTGCTGTAGGACAGATAAAAAATTCAAAAGAATATCAAATGTAAACCATAGATTCAACGAGATTCATTGATTTATAAGATAAATAAAATTTGTAAAAATAGAAAAATTGTCGACAACTATGTTTCTCAAATTCTTAGTTCTCTCATGCCATCCGAATCCACTTCTGTCAAGGTTCTTAAGTCTCGACAGTAATTTCGTAGTATGAAATATTTGAATTTTCATTTCGTGACATTGACATTTTAACTTATTTATCACTGGTATCACTCACACTCACAATATTCTTCGTGTTCTGTTCACTGTACTTTTCAGTTTTAATTCTGCTTTCAGTTTCAGAAAAATATTGAAATTGCTGAAATTTATTTGTTATATTATATGTTAATTGTTGCAAGTGTATTAAATGGCTTCGTCTCGTATTCAGGTATTTTGGACCCTTTATTGTTTAAACGAATTTAAATTGCATCATTATCCGATTGTTGACGGCAGTGAAGGCTCAACAAATTAAACACATTATTGACCTTTTTGTTTTATATCCATACCTGATTACAAATTCAGGCTACAGCTCGCCAGTTATCGAAGACATACAAGAAGAGAAGTAGATTTGATATTGGAATAGCTACAGAACTTCCACCTGCCTACAAAAAGTTTTGGCGTGAATGGAAGGTTCTAAAGCCAGCTGCAGTTCATTACATCCCCCAGGAGAGTAAATGGAGGCGCGATGATCTCACTGGCGAAACATTGCCGGTGCAAAACATTCCGATCCCTCTCAAGCATCCACTTGAAATGCACGAAGGAATATGGGGTGGAGAAGCCGTCATTAAAGGTTAGCAGGATGGATGACATGGATGGTTTACATTATGTGAATATAAAACTGTACTTTGCAATCCACCAAAGTTTACAAATACATCAATATAATTTATCTGCATAATGCATTTATTTGTGTTGCACCCTGCTGAGCAACAGACAACCATGTTT
>DWLV01000036.1:0-12380 GCA_018251835.1 Orses cynisca | reverse complement strand
CATTAAAGCAGTATTATTAAATGCGAAATGAAAGTCACGTATGTTATATCTACGACTATATTTAAAAAAATACCTACTAGTAATGAGCATAATTGTATGCTAGTATTAATCGTAGTTTGAATATTAGAAGTATTAATAATTTTAATATCGCTTATATTAATTATTATATAAACAAAAAACCCTAATAATACTACAAAATACGAGTAATTCATATTTTTTGTGAACCATTATTTTACGGACGACTTTTCGATATCAGCGCGTAATTTGTGACTATAATTTCTTGATCATTATTATCCGTAAACTTTAAAAAAAATACAATAAACAACCACCATGCAGAGAAAAGTATTAATTATACTGATTGTGATTGTAAAATGACGACGCGCTCAATTTTACAATGAATATATAATTTTACAATACAATGAATATATCAATTTTACAATATATTACAATGGGTATAAAACGTACATAATTGAAAAACACAATTATTATCATCTTACTTATTTTTCTTAAGTGATTGTTATCATCATTTAATGTCTCAAAATGTGCCATTTTAATTCAGTTCGCATAATATGGTATAAGCGATGTTGCCGATTGGATCAAAGTTGTTACGAGTTAAACCATAAAGAGCGAGCTACTGCTTTACCGATTCATGTCGGAACTAATTTAATTTGTTTCGAACAGTTTTCTACGTCAGAGTTTTGGAATCTTTAGCGTACGAGTATATCGTACGGTAATTTTGAGTCATAATAATATTTGATGACGATTTGTTATAAGTAAGTGTTACATGGTACATGGCATAGATTTCTTCTTATATATAGGTAGTCCTCGAGTGCACTCATCTATACTGCTTCAGTGCGAATTGATGAATGAAGTTGCCGGAAGCTACTATGTCACGCGAAGGCCTCTGTCGAGGCTAAAACACAACAATGAAAAACTGTCGGAAACAACTGCTTAACGTATGTTTCAACATACGAAAACCCATACAAACATTTTGCTTTCGCACTTATAAAACCAAGTCCCGACAACATCGATATAGCTTAACTCTGTCGATCGAAACAACGTTATGAGCACGTAACCTTATCTTTTTCTGTATTTTTCAAATTTCTGAAGAAATAAAGGAACATATTATGTACTATAATGTAAGCCGTTTATTTATATTGGTGTATAAATATATTGGAAATGTATAACAGGCTTGTTTTGCTCGTAAGGATATCGCAAGTCGCCTTGAGTTGGCACCTCGACTGGAACACACAAAGCATGTATGTTAATACCGCATTTGCAATTAAAATCGACGCCCACCAAGGGATACTATTGTCTTATGCGTAACGCAGCAACATATTTTAAATTAAACAGTTATATCATCATATTGCGTTATAAATCGCAAATGTTTCCTTCAATTTATACAACAGAAAACATATTTCATCCAATCCAGTTGACTAGTGGTATGGTTGAACTTTTCGAATCAGAAATATTTAATTAAATATTTCAGACCTGTTTTTACAATTTATGTATTTATTCGTTAAATTGTATTTGTACGCTTTAGTTATAAGTTTATTAAAATTAACACGCACATACGCATATTTAACTAGAAAAGAACTATCATAGTATATTTAGTGCTATATCATTAGCGCTAGTGAAATCCAAATATTTTATATCATGAGTTGTTAGCAATAATCTTATACATATTATACTCGTAGTGGTGATAATAGTTTGTAGTTATGGAATAGTCGTTGCTTCATCAGTGCATAACTTAATTATGATAGTTATATACATATAATACATAAGCGACTATTAACTTATTGCAGATATTAACGAGTATGAAAGACGTTTTGTGCGAAAGAGAAGTGACTTGCTGACATTATCGTCGATAAGATTTAATGGTAAATTAAATGCTTAATCGAATATCAACATACTATTCGAACAGGGATATCGATTATAAGTAATGACATACGTAACTTTTAATATTATTTACAGACGGACAAGGAGTTATTAACATGTAAGTTACTTGTTTCAAGTTGCATAGGCATATAAAACAACGTTTAAAAAATTGAGAAAGCAGCGTTCGAATTTTCAGTCGTAATTCACCGAATACTATTTTATCATTGCATGTTCTGATTATAAAAACGTTTCACTGAAGAACTTTGGTTACGAATGATACTAATTGAAGGAATTTGCCGAGCAAAAGTTTTGGACAAGCAATCTCTGAGTAAAGTTGGGGTGAATTTCAGAGCGCCGCCCAGCATCTCCGGAAGAATGTAATAACTTACAGGTGTTCCAAGTTCTTTATTGGATTTCGCACATTCCGACTCGACGTGTTTGATGGCCGGAAGATTCTTGCCAAACTCTTCGGCTAGCTCTTTTCCTGATATTAATTCTCGTTGAATATGCTATTAAAATTGTCTTTCCCTTACATACCTATAATATTACATATTAATATAAGTTGATGCATGGCTTTTTGTTTGTAGTTATGACTTTTTTAAATCTACGGCTAAATTTAATACATAAATAGGAAACCTCCGTGCAAATAAGTTTTTTTAAAATAAATTATATCTATAGTATTTTTTCACACGTACCTACATTCCCATCATAAACTTTAATTGACTAATTTTAGTATGTATTAATTGATTACGACTATGTGTAATCAGCCGTGTACTTCTAAGTATAGAAATAAGTAGTAATTTATTTTATTCGTAATATTTACGTTATTAATAAAAGTACAACTCAAATCACAATAATACCGCAAGTGCAAGCTGTCGCGAGAAGTGTACGTCATCATAAGGTCAAACGACTTCACTAGTGTCCTCTAGCTAAAACCGCTAAATGAATGGCCCGACCAGCTGTGTCACGAGGGCACAGTGAAAAGTGTTTCTGAGGAGCCACTGAAAGGAAAAGTATGTATAGGCCGACGGACCGGCCGGCGCGCCGTGTTGCACCGAGTCATTGACACATGCAAATTCGAACAACGTTTCGGTATTCGGTCAACGAACTCTCCATTCAATGACTGTCGAAAGTTATCCGTGAATGCGACGTGTCGTAGCCTACAAACGGCGCGACGGTCTATCAAGCGATTGTAACGTTAAAATCAACTGTAAATAAAGTTTACCTTGTTGTCTTCGACGCCTAAAGCGCAGCGAGGTGTCTAGCTCTTCTTTCGGCATTGAATTGAGCTACATTAGGAAACAATTCTTGTTAGAATATAAATAAGGTTGTCTATCAGATGTTCGATGCCACGAATACAACAGATGCGACGCTGACACGAGGTGCGTCTGGCCATTGTATTATTAGCATTGCGAATTTCGTCAACCGCTTAGCGCTAGACAATTCGCAAATACATTCGGACAACATGCAAATTTCCCCTGTCTGAGGGACATTTGCATGGTTTGTTACTGTACACAAATGGGTGCTTTAAGAGATAATTAATACAGATTTAATCAAATTATGCATGCTATGGTATGGTGTTACTTGGATTTCTGAAAGATAACATGTATTTTAGCATGGTAATATATGCTTTTAGAGTCGAAAACAGAAACTAAAATTTATACTGTGTAAAATATAATTAATTACTAATTTATGTATTGGAGGTTTTCATATATCAATTTATTTTTAAATATTTTAGTTTTGGTTTGGTTTTCTTGCAAGTACCTACGTTATTTTGATAATAATTCCGTCTTGTCTAAATATTTTTTATCAACGTGGGGTGGCTCGCAAATATTTTTACTCGTGAGAGGTCGAATAAAATCTTATATAACATAGGTTAATAAGTAATATAACACAGCAATGTTTAATTATATTAGAATAAACATTACTCCTAAAGATCGTCTCCAATAGCGTCTCATGCTGTGTTCTCCGCTACCATATCCTATGTTATAATAATGTTTAAAAATATATTCAAACCCTAAACATGCATTACTTACGTTTATTAAGTGGTCATTAAAACGGATACGTGAGATCTAGATAAGTAGGGTTCGTCCTTGCCCGCTAGATGGATATGTAAATACTACGCGGATGACCTAAATAGGAAGGAAAGTGCCGCCGTCTTCTAATACAACGGTTCTGTGATGATCTCATTCGCATGGCTCAGGTAGAGTTAAACTGTAGTTTTTAAGTTCCGTTTTTTTAAAGCTTACACGCACATTCCAGTCCAAGGATTTATTGTCACGGATGTCAAGGACACTATCATTAAGAAATTATTATTATGGACTTTTTTTAATCACACGATTTAACACAAAAAGAAACGTAGTAATAGTGTTCTCTTCGAGAAAAAAAAGTACTGTGACATACATAGTGTATGAACTGATAAACAAATCCTTAGCTCAAAATATCTTGTTAAGTCTAAACTCATTCTTTATTATTATACAATTTAGACAGCTACTTAATTTAGAGTATTTGAGAAATATTAATATTGTTTGGTTTGTTTGTTGTTTTACTGATACTAGTTATTATTTATTTGTTGTCAACTGATTACATAACATGTTTGTGGAATTTTAGAAATCCAAATTCTAAACTAATAAAATGGCGGAACAACTTTTAAATGAAAAACGTTATAAGCTAAATCTTCTTACAGATAAAAGAGCGTAAACTCAAGAGCGATCATAAAATATGATGTCATCTACGTCTGGTATGCTTTAAGGCCGAACAGCTTGTAAACGGTAGGTTTACAGACTTTCAAATTAGCACGTAAATTGTAGCCACTACATAGTTGGCCAGATGTAAACCGCTATCTGCCGGTGAAACGCCAAATGCAAGTAATGTTTTAACGTGCTAAAATATACAATTTTTGTCTGGCGTTGAAATGAGTAACTAGGGAATATAAAAACGTGTGGGAGTAGTTCAAATAAACATTATACATTACCTATATACTCTAATTTAACACTCCTGTGAAAGTTAAAATAATGATGTTATAGCAATGACATTAACTATATTTTAATCAGGTCAAATATCCAAGGTTTAGATAATAAAATCATTTAAAATTTTGTCTGAAATGCGTGTTATTTCGCTCGTGAAATTATGAAGAAACAGTACTAAAAGAATTACAGTTTAGTCTACATAAGAAGGAATACCACATCATTTGTAAGCACAGAACCCTGACACACTAGTTATTGAAATAGAAGGTTATTTTATTTAAACCTCCCTGTAAAACTTAATTACCAGATGCGATGATAGTTGTACTTCCCGGGTTGAGGTTAAAACTTTTTACGGTAAAAAAGTTCTAACAGTCTTTGAAAAATTGTTTTAGCTATTACGAAATAATTGTGAACTAGATAACTTTTGTTACAAGAAATTGACGAAGTAACCGTTTTTACGCACGCGATCTGTTCGACAATCAATTTTGTATATCCCAGGAAAATCGTGTTTGTAAATGTTTTCTTTATATGTAAAGAGTGCAAGTTGGATTCTATTAAATTACAATATCTTCATTAATTGTAGATTAAGTACGTTAGCAGGGTATTGCATAGTAAGCCTTACTATACCTGCTGATAATAACTGGTGCCGAAGGCTTAAAGTGCCACCTCGGTACGGAAGCTTTTAGGAAGTTTTGCTACAAGCTGTCACCTATCTAACTATCGGCCACGACCGAAGTTATTTAATTTGGTTGATAATTTTTTATATACTTACAGATATGTAAGTAGGGATAAAAACGTTTAAGACTATCTGAGTTATTTTTAATACTGTGTTTAGAATTTAATCGTTATGGCTCATAGCCGACAAAAGAACAGACAGGCGTTCTGATGATATTCGGTCACCGCAGTCTTTGGGCGGTAATAAAAAAGGTTTTAAACAGTAAACAATAAACTATGTATTTTCTTTTTTGCGTGTAACATTTTTATCGACATTTGATTGAGTTAAGACTTACGAGTATGTGAAATGGCTGAGACGCCTCATCGACTCGCATTGAAATTGATATATCGAGTGGCAAACGCATATTTACACATAGAAGATTGAGTCGGGTCTCATCATCCCATTTATTTACCTAACACTATAAATCTAAGTAATCTAACCCGCTTTGATGTTTTCTTCACCTAAGATTTCGGTTTTGTTTTTTCTGTCATAATTTATAGTTATAGCATAGCATAACTTTTGGCTTCATGTAAAGTAGTTTGTTTGGTTATATTCGCTTCAACATCATCATAACCCACAATTGTCCCACTGCTGGGCTCGGGATTTCTCTCATGTGGGTGATGACAACCATATTGAACCACGCCGGCCAAATATGGATGGGCTGACTTCACACATCAAGTACGAAGGTTTGGTTTCCTCACGAAGTTTTCCTTCACCGAAGCAAGTGTTAATTAATGAATAATTCGTATGCACGTACATTCACTTAGCATTTTAATTTGATTTTATTCCATTTAGTAGTTAATACGATAAAACAATTATCACCACAACCCACACACAATATTAAAAAAATATAAAACGATGTATATTATTGTTGTTGATCACTAGTTGAAACTATCTTAAACAGCACGTTATGCGATATATATGAGAATAACGACTTGACGAAGATCGATCGAAGAACGATTCTTCGAAGCACAGAAGCGCAAAATTTTTTCTTGCTACAAGCAGTTACATTTACAAACGTAACGCGGTCGATTTAAATTATTTTAATTCAAAGTTATTAAAAGTTTCTTGCTTTATCTCTATGTAAGGCATGTCTGCGATTTTTAGTCACAGTGCAACTTCCAAATCATATTTGTGGTCTTAAGATAAATATGTCTATCACTGCTAGATCCGATAGCTTGCACTGTAGCCAAATAATTGACATATTCTACGTTTATAAATCCAAAAATATATATGGCTAAACAACTTCTGACAAGTTAGGCAATATTTCAAATATTACTTTTATTATTCGATTTGTCCTTACTATCGTTAAACCTATTTATGTCGCAAGTCTTTAAAGCGTTGTGACCAGAAGGGTGTGGTATCATGAGACGTGTTTTTCTAGCAAACCTTTAGGTAAAACAATGTACCTGTATCTGAGTTCAAATCGGTCTTATGTAAAATCATTTACATTTTTTTAAATATTATTCCTTCTCGCGGCAATGCCTTTGTATGTATGACTTCTGATATAACGAATGTCCACGGTGCAAGTCTATGATAACACCTGATAATCTTATTGCATAAAAAACGGTATCGAACATGATGAAATGGAAAGCCTTTTATGAATTGACCAACCTATTTTCGCTTTCAATTCTCACTTAGCTCGTAACTAACAATTCAACGTCATCAACATTCAACCTGTTTGTATTTACAAATAAATATCTCATAAGTAAAGACACACCTAGCCTCTGTTGATTTCTTCAACTCAAACGCCCAAAGTAAACCCACTCTAGCCACTAATAGGTACTAATTACTGACGTATCTTGGTAGCGTATTGTTCATACCTAGCTAGTGCATAGACGGGGCTAGGTGGGGAGCATGAGAAGCTGGTCAGTGGCCGCATTCCTACCACTTGAAAGTATCGTGGTATCCGGCTGCGAAAAATTACCATCTTGCAAGTGCACTGCATTATCGTCCCTATATTATGAGCGATACAGTCGATTTTACGGATTCTTATTTTGAACATCAATATTTTTTCCCTAAAGTATAGTTACATAACGATCGTTGGCTAATTACGGTGTAGAAGCGGTGCTCTTGGAGGATTTAAGTACATTACGTTAAAGCGTAACTTGCTTGTTTCACACCTTCACAGTGCATTAAGTAGCAATTCGGCTAATTGTACCGGCGACTGGTAAAAACTACATTGTATGAAAAGAAATATCACAAAAAACTTCCTTTTTTTATGTAAACAACCACAATAAGCAGACAGGCCACCTGATGGGAAGTAGCCGCCAAAAAGGTCAAGAGCAGATTTGCAGATTTCAGACACGTTTATGAACATTATAGAAAACTTTCAGGTATGCTTTTTTCGTCGCGATTCTAACACGCAAATAAACTTTAGGAAAATAATGGTGCGTGCACGATTCGTGCACCGACCAGTAATTAAAACTCATGTTAATGAAATATACTCGTAATTCAAAATTTATTCTTGTTTAATGTATTAAATCAACGACCTGTTTGTTCTGAATCAACACTTGATTGTGCAGTACCTGCCTACATAGTTGCATAATTATTGTGAGATAATAATGCTACATGCACACGTGCGTGATTATTTGTCTGTACGTCACATCAATGTCGTGCTCCATAACAAAGTCGACATTACTGGCACATGTAATTACATATTAATACTTCAAAGAGATAATTTCAGGAGAATCCGATAAAATAATTGTATACGACGTTTTTATTTAAGGAAGTAGATTTTACATTTCCTTTATTACAGTTTTTCATATCGGATTTTATCATAACTATGAAAAATATGAATGACATGCATCGATAGCATGGTTTGAATGTTGTGAATGTATTTAAAACGTGCCTTGGTTAAGTTCTTTTTAACGTTCTTAAAGGTGTATGAAGTCTCCCAATCCTTACTTGGCTAGCGTTGGGGATTATGACTTAACCAACTTAGTGTTAGACCGGCTTGCGAAGATGATAATAAACTTAATCGGTGAAGTCATTTAGATATTACACGATCATTAATACGATTTTATGTAATGATTTTGGATATTTATAAAATGGTTAATTAAAAAACAATTTTGTATCTAACACAAACATGATGATATGTTTAGTGTAAGGAGAGAAAATAAATTAAAGTATGAAACGACATTTAGCCGTATATTGCGACCGTGACATTTACAATAATAGAAATAAGAACAAAGAAACAAAAATAGAAAAACACAAAACACTTTAATGCCAAACGAAATGCGTGCGTTATCCCCATCACTATCTTTTACAAATTTATAACGTATTAAAACATCATTCAGTATTTATTGGCGAGGAATTGAGGTAAATCTTTAGAATTTATTAACTTTAAAAATTGGTTCTTAATCAACCAATCTATTCAAAAAGTGATTGACTGTAGTTGAGCCGCCGCGCCGGCTAGCTCGGTCGACTTTCTACAAATAAATTAACATTAATCATAAACTCAGATACACTTTTAAATAAAAATTGAGTTCATGTATATAAAAGCGCATACGAAATATAATATGAATGTGCGAATGGATTAAATAAGCGTTCAAAGGATTTAATGAAATTTAAATTGATTCTAATTAAGCAAATATTCTGGATAGTTTACATACATATTTACTGTATACAAAATGTTCTACTATTAGCCGTATAAACAATGCAGCGCTGAATTCATATGTTAGACGCATATTTTAAACATATATGTTCTTTTATAGAGTAGAAAGCCGGCAACAAAATATTTTTGGATTTCAACTTGTGATCAGGTACGTAATAAGTTTGGTTAGAAAAGTAATTATGGTAGTTTAGTTAAATACAAAAATCATTGTGAGACAGGACCACATTCTAGCAGTGGGACAATTATGGGTTGTGGGGTTGTTAGTATCATGTGTCTATTGATTTAAAGTTATGCTTATAATATCTACACTAGAAGTAGAAATCTATGCCAACTATCGCCATTGACTCGGAGGTCTTGTTTAATGCTTCACTCTTTTTTGCTCTCAATACCATTTGTAATCATCGAAGTCTTAGTGATACAGCGTCAAATCTTCTTTTAATAGAGCGGTGTATTCTACCTACATCTATATACGACAGGTAAGTATAACAAAACAGAATATTGTGTGTTTACGTGAAAGCGTTCGAGTCGAGTACAAAACGACAGGTGTTGTGAGGTGCGCCGTATTCAAAGCCGCAAGTTTAATAACTGCAAATGATGCTGAAAGTAATAACAGGAGTCGGGTACACCCGCGACTTTATTTGCACGTGTTGGGTTTTAGTAAATCGTATTTGTTATGAAAAAGAATTCAGTCAAGTCCGAATCGAGCTTGTGTGATTTCCGTTTAGATAAATACGATACGAATACGAATGCCAAAAAAACTTTTTTGTAGCAAATGAGAATCTGATAACTTACACTATGGCTAGCTGGATTAGCCTTGCTTAAAAAAAAACCTGAGTACAAAATTAAAAGTGAACGCAGGCTCCTAAATTTGTGAGGAAGTAGCTAGTCATAAATCCTATTACCTGTAAAATTCACAGCGACCCAAACGGGAAGTGGGTCCGGTGTGCGATTGCGGGACATTTGCCCTATCCCTAACTGTTGACACGTCGGTCGGTTGCGTATGGCGCGCCACGCGTGCGCCGCATACGACAGTTCCGGTGTAGCGCCTCCGGGGCCGCTAGTGCCGCAACCCGTTCCATGCAGGGTTGCCAGTATACTTGGCTAAATTACCCAACATGGATAAATTAGTGGATCACAATACAATAGAGCCAATAAGGTTTTTGTTAATGTTTGTTATTACTCCTTATAGTAGTCATGTATTCAATTGCAACAAACCTTTGGATATAATATTCGCCAATTACAGCTATCATATTACAATGAAAGCATGTTACAAGCTTTGCTTATTCATTAAAAAATATGTATTTATTTAATGGTTTGCATAAGTTTGTTTTAAATATGGAATCCTTTGCACTTCCGCAAATTGCTACTGACTGAATTACTGGACAATTCGGTTAAACGAAACAAGTGACAACCCTGGTTCCATGAGACTGATGACCGCAAGATAACGGAACGCGATACCACTAGAGAGGCCTGCCCTGCCCGCACTCACTTGGGAATCTTGGAATCTCACCAGCGGTTCATATCGACGATCTCGTTAGGGCAGTCAGTGAGCGGCTTTTGTTTATTAACATGTGTTTACGAGTCGCGGTGGTAATTGCATTTCGTATGGACCGGACAGCGTGCTAATCCGATCAATTGTTAACTTGGGACACAAAAGAGATTCATTTTTCTCGAGACGTATTTGTAACGTATTTTGTAACAGATATAGGAGTAGAATATAATTTAATAAAATTATATTTACGCAATTTACATACGTACCTACAAAATAGGTATATAAATTTTCTGTATTAAGCCAACTTGTATTTATATCGTCTTCATTAAATTGAATTAAATATCAGAACAATTATTTTGGTAAAATAAAATCTCATTACATTAAGTTATGGACATATTAATGTAAACTTTATTGAATATTTCAAGCATATCTTCACTTACCTTTTTATGCACATACATTACCTGTATATTAAAAATTAATAATGTGTGCTTTTCAAACATTTTGATTAAATATTCTTCTGATACAAAGAATGTCTGATCGTGATACTCGATTACGACGCGTTTAAAATGTATAAATATGTTTTATTGAGATATTACACTTCGACGGGAAATAATACTGTGTGTTTATCATAATCACACATTATTACTCAAGAAATGTTGATGGAATGTTTAAGGGTATCCGCCAGTGAAAGTTAAGCATAAAAACTTCAAAACTAAAACCTATCATTCCTTTCGCAGTGTACAAGTTTTCCCCATGTTTGCACTGCATCTTCGAATTCTTCTTGAAAAGGGTGTAAAAGTGAACAAAGAGAATGGGATTCAAAGTAATCCCGAAGAATGTTAAAAAACAAACTGTGGCCCGTCTAGTGTGAGACACCTGCGCGCCAGACGAGCAAAAAATTCACGTAAACCATCGTAGACGGATTTAGTTTCGATTCGAACAGGAAAATGTTCAGTAGCTTTCATTTTTGGTACCGTGTTGTTTGATGTCGGTACAGTGCTTACGTAAAGTGCTGCACCCACTGTCCATTATACCTACGTGGATTTTGCTTACGTACATACTATATTTTATTCAATTTTACTTTTCTATTTGGTTTGAGATTTTGGTTAATGATTTTGTTACATACGCAGATAAAACATTTCATCAGTCAATCACTTGTGAGAAGAATACGCGATTTGATGTAGAATGAACTCACAATAATTTTTATACAAATTTTTGTAAATACAATTATTTTGCCAAATTTTAAGAAAATATTAATACGATTACTTTAATACTAATACTGCTTATCTATGTGTGTTTCGGTGTTGTGTGTATATATGTGCATACATGTACAAATAACCAGTATAAAGGGTTAAAGAAATTGACAAAATGTAAATAATGTTAGGAACTCACTGGCCTCACAGTAATTTATTGATATTAAATAAACTATCTACGTAATAATACGACAGTAATAGGCGACACAGGGACGAGTCCACCAGTAGCCACTTCCCGCTACTTCCTGTCACGCCAATCATGTTTTGAATTATGTCATTGACTGTAGAATTCATGACAAACAGTCTATTTTAGGAACTATTTTCGACACGGTATCGAATTAAGCTAGTTACAGTTTTTTATGCTATAATTCTTTTATAAGGATATTTAGACTGTTTCCCTACATACATTATAATTATAATAGTTAAATACTATTATAGTAATAGTGAAAATATAGCTGTT
>DWLV01000035.1:0-12531 GCA_018251835.1 Orses cynisca | reverse complement strand
CACTTATAAAACGTAGGCTTTTACTAAGTTAGTGTGCTTTACATCTATGACTATATCACCAGTTACCGTCAGGTGGGATCGTAGACAAGCACTGACTTATCTTATGTACAACAAAATCTAAGGAAGCACAAAGAATGTAGATACTCACTGTCGTGCGGGACGACCGCGGCTAGTTCCCTCTGCGCGACGTACAGCAACCCCGCTGGGCCCACGACCCTAGCCGTGGCAGCCAGGAACCTTGCCGCCGCATCCCTGTACCCTGGATGTGCAGCCAACAGCGCTCGCACAGACGTCGGACACTCGTCCGCGAGCACTCCGTTCAGCACTACCACCATACTGCTTCTGTAATGTCATTTACATTTACAGTTTTCATTTACTATTGAGTACATTGAAGCAGTGATAGGCCAGAAGTTTGAATTTTGGTCTCCCGAACGGGAACTTATGCGATCGAATCCGGCGCGCACCAATTATAATTAAAAGTCCTTCTGTGAAGGAAAACATCGTAAGGAAACCCGCACATCTGAGAATTCTTCATACCGTTCTCGAAGGTGTGTGAAGTCTCCCAGCCAGCACTTGACCAACGTGGCGGTCCATGACCTTAAAAACCATCTCAGTGTGAGAGAAGTACCGAGCCCAGCAGTGGGACAAATACGGGTTATGTTTATATTCTTAAGCACATTTAACTGTCATCAATTAATTAGCGACCAACTATGTCTCGAGTCATTGACGATTTAAATTGCATTCCGGAGCATCGATGCGCTCAAGAAATTTTGGCACATCCAACTACTGGTACTGACCGAAATTGATTAAATAACCCAGCACACGTATAAGGGATCACTTGTAAGTACTATTGACACAAACCGGCGAAATATGGGCGGTATAGTTATTTTGTTACAAATCGGCTTCTGCGTTTAAATACACTACACGAAAATATTGTAACATAGATCACACTCGTAATTTAAACAAAACCACAAAACAAATTTTTCAAAAATCTATGTACTCATAGACTTTCATCAACAAAGTTACTACGTAACCAAATAATGTCCCTTAAATTTTACACTTAATATTACGAGACAAGCTACTGAGCTTAATATTGACTTAAAGAACAATTTTTCGTATCTGCGTCTACTTGGCCGCGGAAACTATAGACGGTGAAGTCGCAAGTATATAAGTAGGTACTTACAACACAACAATTTCAGATATTACAGTGTTTCTCAAACTGATATGACAAATATTCCTTTTTTTTTCACGAGGGGAAACTTTCAAATGGTTGCCCGTACCGTGGGAGCAACACAGGGGTGTGTAAGATTTGCCCGCACTAAAACCCCCCCGGTGGCCTTCCTCAGCTCAAAGTAGAGGACTTCGGGATCTCCGAAGGAACTCAGCCTGAGTCCTCTGAGCGCAGTGCCCTTGTGGGCTCAATGCCCACTCTAATCGTTCCTATTCACGACGGTAGGCGGCCACACGAACCGTCGTCCATACCGGGTGCCCAAATTTTGTATAAATATAAAACTGTATAGTTGGAAAAAAATATAATTGTAAAATGTAAAAAAAATCTTACAGTAGAAGAATTTGAATATTCTTGTCGTTACGATAAATCACAAATAAGTAATCATTTGCTTGTAGATATTTTGTTTCCGGCTCAAAGTGAATGATGCAAATATTAAAACAATTATTAAATCTAATAATGTGCCTCAAAGAATATGATAACACTATCGATGAAGTTTATGTAAGTATGAACGATAAAACAATATTTAAAAATAGATAATATAACTAATGAAATAAACCCTGTCGATGAATGTCATTATGACGTACCATACAAATATTTTTATCATTGTGAATAACCGTTTTGCGTCTCGATGTTAACACGAATCGTGTGCCGTTATACATCTTGATAAAGATAATTATGCGTAAAATAACATAAAAATTGATGTAGCCATTACAGTATGAATGTAGTGGTTTTTTACACACATATGAGGCAACTTAACGCTATACGATAAGAGATAGCACTAACACGTCCTGAAACATAATATCGAAGTTTTCTACATTGCTTGCATACATACAAGTCCCGAAGATAGAACAATCGGAACTCGACCGTTTCTCCAGCAACAACACTGGCCTGGCAAGCGAGCTCCGTTTGCAAACACATATGAAGCTAATATGAAAGCGGTTAATATTTGAGAACCAATGAACTATAATGTATTCGGAATGTCGTCGGGTCAGGCGAGAAACATTTACATACGCCGCAGCGCACACCCCGCCGCTACCTACTGACTTCAAAACAACGAACAATTGCTGTTTAGTAGACAAACGAATATATTACACGTTGTCTGTATTTACACCACAACAAACAAAAGCAGAACTCGACAAAAAAGTAAGTGAAAACCTCGAAACAAGTTATCCTTCGCGTCTAAGCTCGGTTAGAGAGTTTGGCAGCCAGTTAGAAAGAAAAAGTAACACGAATGAAGTTCTGTCCGTGTGAAGCTATAAAGGCCCTTTACGGCCAACAACAAAATTTCTATCAGAAACAAACACTAATGAAGAAGACCATTTATTTATTAATACATATTTTATATTTATACTAGGTGACCCCTCAAATGTCGTTTTGCCATATAAATTATTATATACCCGCGGAGGCGTGAATAGCCAACAAAAGTCCAGGCACGTTGTTTAAATTGTCATAACTTTTTTATTTATGAACCGATTGACATGAAACAAACACTATATATTAAGTAAAGCTTACTACAATATATCAGTGAAAACCGCATCTAAATAGGATGAGCCGTTTTTGATATTAGCGTGCACAAACGCACAGACAAACAGACAAAAATTCTAAAAATCATTGTTTTGGGTTCTATTACGTTGATAATGGTCCCATTTTTTTTTATCATATATCTTCCATGTACAGACAACGATACGTTACATATTGATTATATGTTTTGATTATTTGAACTATATCTAATCACTTTAAAAGTTGATTTTAACTGGAGCAATCGTGTTATTATATACATTTTAGTAAGATACGGATACTCGCGATGTGTTTAATTTTATGCCGATATTGCGACCTAGTTGTATGGATTGTGGTCTCGAGTACACAATTTAGCTGTTAGCATTATTATTATTTAAAAAAAAGTCATATGATAACCCAACCCTTGACGAAGGTTAGGCATCACATAAAAACTATTAGAAGTTGAAGTAAAAAAAAATTTGAAGCCGAAACGAAATAATAGATGGGTCCCTCGACGAGAACCGAGCAATGCCATAAATTTTTAATGAAAACGTAATTAATTTGTCTATTTAGGTTCTTAGATAAATTGCTTATCGTATCGGGTTTAGACACGAGACTACTAATTTCATGTGATTAAAGGATTTTATTTATTTACTTTTAATATTTTATTAATGAAAATTAATTTATTTTTATTTATTTAATTATTTTTGTACACAAATAACTTTTATAAGACGAACGACATAAACATTATTGACCGGAGTGGACAAAACACCCAAAATAATATCTAGAATACGGAAACTTAATATAATACTGCAGTATTCATTATTTTCTTGTCTATTATAGTTGTAATACAATAATAAATAACACGAACAAATTATAAATTAATTACAATTAATTACTTACTTGGGAATAATAATTATAAAACATATTATTAATAACACGACCCGCACACTCGTCCACTTATCCATGATCAATTTTTTTTGCCACGAGTTCCAAATTATAAGAATTTATAAGTAAACTTAGTCCAGAACATTCAATTCCGAGTGTAATTTAAAACACGATAGATTTCATAGAATTCACTAGCACTCAATGAAACGAATTCCAACTATCGGTTAAAACACTCCGTCCAAGATAAAAATTAACTCACGATAACATCACCAGTTAAAATAATGTAAAAGTATATATTAAATATTAATGGTTAGTAAACATGTAGAGTTTATCAAGCGGACAACACTGAACGCACACTTATCATTGTATCGACTACAAAAGATTAACAACTGCTTGTCGAATGGTCACGCGTATTATATTATGATGTCCATGTTATTATTACAACTGATATAGCATAGAACCGAAAACACATCATTAAGGAAAAAATTATTATCCATATTACGTCCGTGGACCGCAGACCTATGATTATTGACTTATTGTCGGAATACCAACGTTTCATCTAACACGGGGATTTTTTAATGCGATATACTCGTAATCTTTATGAGCTTTTAACCTCATCACGACTACTAAGAACAGAAGACTCACACCGTAATTTCCATGATGCGCCTCTCTTCTTATTCTCTCTACGTCTTAATATCCAACATTCTTAATCCCCACTTCTTCAAAAAACAATAATATCAAAGCCAACACAACAGTTGCTTTAACAAGTCTTTTACTACCATTTTGCTTCACCACTCAATCGTCTTCTATCGTTATGAGTATTTATCAGTGTTATGTTCACAACTACCTTTAATTCTACCAATTCATACTAGTCTAAGTTATCTGGAATAGATCGCTCTTAACGATGTGATCGCCTATTGTTTACAACTTCATTGTTTGATGCATTTGTTTGTTTGTGACAAGCGAAACTATTCTGGATGTTTTTATGTATACGTATTTAAAATAATTCATTATTTTTTCGCTTGGGTAAAGGGCTCTATTCTTCTTTGACCTTGCCAAAGCCTCCCTTGTTCATAGTCCGAACAACATACGAGTCCTTCTTTTGAAGGTCAGTTTCTGACTGTATAAAGACAAGTACGGGTCTCTCATCTTCCCTCTCTTTCTATTACACGGACACTCGCACTCACAGGTAGGCGTCTTGCCAACTCTATTTATGTATATACCTCTATGATTATATCTACTTGGCTCCGTTTCATTCCTTCTACCTTCTACCGTGAAATGTTTTTACCTGTTTAGTTTGCAATGTCGCTGAGCCTGTAATATAGGGATCATCGCTTCCTTATCAGCCGGCAACGCGTCCACGATGCCTTTGGTGTTGAAAGTCTATGGTCTAAAAGGCCCTCACCATTAGGTTGCCAGTCTGCTCGTTTGTCATTCATACTTTTATCAAAACCTTAACAACTAAATGTGCACTATCGTCTACTAAGTATAAACAGTAGATTATATCTGAACAATGTTTACATTACAACTATCAACATTATTATGTTTAAACAACCGAATAATTATATATCAAATCATGAATCAATTTTAAAATAACTCAATTACACAATGTGATATGATATAATGTGGGAGTAATCAAAGCGTACTCGCATGGATTCAAAATAATGATCCGTTGAATTTATGACATTAGTATAGGTAGGTATCTTCGCATGTTTTAGAAAGTATTACTCGTAATAATTAATCATAGACAATTTCATTTTACCATTCATAATTCAATCGTAATGGTATTATTAATACATAGTTACATATGTTCATTTAACACTTTTTGTGTATAGCATAACAATAAATCATTATTTATAAACCTCTTTTTTACTTCAAGTACGACCACACACATAATAAAAATTTAACATCTCACACACAAATAAATCAGTTGTATCGAAATTGAATTAGATCTACGTGTCATGCATTTTTTAACTCAGATCATTATGATCTAGGATCCCGCTACACTTCGAGCTTCACCAAGCGTGATAATGGATGAAAAGTGTTTTATATATTAACTTAAATATGTCAAGAAATATATAAAAATGGTTGTCTAAAAAATTCCTGTAGTGATCCTGCATGTCAGAGTAGTAGTAAAAGACATTAGGCTATTCTTAATCCATGACCACGCCTCATTGAGTTCTGAACAAACATGGCACTTAAATGTAATCAATCAATTTATTATAGCCTCTTATCGGGCTATCATTTTCCAATAATAACTGGTCAAATTATCGTAGGGACATATATATATATATCAAACAATTTAAGACATCTATAACGTACATGCAAGGCGGTATTATCTCTTAACGATTTCTAGGAGACAACCTTAAGTTAGAGGAAGTTTATGAAGTAAAAGACATAAGTAAACATTCTAATATATGCGTGCAAATATATATAAATACATATAACTTACAATCGAAACGAAATATGTAAATATTAAATTAAATATACATTACTATAAATGTCCATATCTACTGTGATTTAGATGTAATGATTAAGGCATGTTCTGTTTGCTATGTTTTATTGACATAATAAAACAAGTTCCTAGAAGGCCCCACGACCCCCTTAGTCATATTTAAACAGAATACGAATTCGTTATCATTCGCAGAAAAAATGGAAAATCCTGTATGATAATGTGGATATGATGACACGGATATGATGTATAGATATACTTTTTTATATCGATGGCTGACAAATCTGCCTGGCAATCTGATGGCGAGCGATCACCGCTGCCCGTGGACGTCCGTGACACATTCTTTTTACCGTGGGGAATCCTCCTGGATATGCGCATTTTTTTATCGTGAGGAACCTAATGGAACGCACTCGCCCGGGGGAGCGGCTGGTTATGCCGGACTTTTACCGGCTAAACCTTACGGTGTTTCCTAATCGCGCTGTATGGCGGAAACACGGGCACGCTTTCCCATTCATCCAATCCCGCCGGTACCCGGCCGCTTGCACTGTACACTGTACCTAGTCCAACTTGGTGGTACTTATTTGGGGTGTCATACAGTTCCTTACCTACCTGGTTTCCTTATATGGCTTATCATCCTCCATCTAGAGCTAATCTTGAAAAGTTTTTACGTGTTTCCGTTGCAGAGTTGATAGTCGGGAATCCCGCTTCCATATCAGCAGGCAACACGTTACCGATGTTTTTAATATCCCGAATGTCTCTGAGATGATCTGATGTCTATGGACGATAACCAAGCTGCTGTCTGCTCGTTTAACGGTTATTGACATAAAACTAAACGTTATTATGTTACCTGTAAGTACGTTTGTGTTCAAAACAATCTTAAAATAACCGAACGCCGCCGCTCCACGTCCTTGGACGAACGAGGTGTGATTAATGATTGGCATTGTGTGGCGTTAAGAAATTGAGCCATTCAGTCAAACGTAAAAATCCCATTCATTCCATGTAAGGTTACAGTACCACCATCGAAGAACGAGCGCTAGGATACAATGTTACCTAAGAATGTAATCCGCATTATAATAAAGTAGTTATTTACTTGCGAGTCATGTAAGTTATATACTATTTCTACATTTAGTTCTTTTATATTTCACGGGTAAGTTTGATGCGGTCGCCTAACATTTTTTCCGGATAATTTCTACTACGAATAGTTTATAGTGTTTTTCATAATAAACAATAGCGTTTAGTTTAACGTTGTAAAAGATACATACAGTTTCAGTCCTCGGTAATACAGATATCCCACTGTGAGTATATGACGCAAAATTAGTTGTTTGGGTGATTGAAGAAATGTGTTTTAAATGCACAGGTGTTTTTGCTTAAGTATATTACAACTTTTGCAAAACGCAACTATTTACAAAATTTGGTTTTGTGAATATTTTAAATGTTTTATCGACTGATTTAGATCGTGTTCACTTTCGTTCTGACATTGCAATATGTATAAGTCGCCGTCCGAACAATCGTTACTCGCAATCGTTCCTACCTGTCGAAGCAATTCAACTCTGATAAAATTACCATTGAAGGGTAACAAAGGCCTAATTACACATCTCGAAGGTAAATTATCTTAAACCATCAATCACGATCAACAATGATTTCGCCGATATCATCTTAATAGTTGCTCATCTATCGAGCGTCCGTTTGCTGACCGATCTTTTATTAAATAAATTCAAAGTATATATTCCCCTTTAATAACCTGAGACGAGTAAATTAAGTTTGAGGCTCAAAGATAATAGAATGTGAAATTCCGATTCATATCAATCGATCGTTTTATACACATTGGCATGCAAGTTTTATTAGTGTACTAGCTGTGCCTCCGGCTCTGCCCGCGTGGAAATCAGCATGTAGCAAAGCTTTTCCCGCTTAAATCGCGATCCCGCGGGAATTCTAAGAAAAAAAGTAGCCTAAGTTTGTTGTTATTACATCATCTATCTTCCAGTGAGAGTCCCGTCAAAATCAGTACAGACATTCCAGAGATTAACCGGAACAAACAGACAGACAAAAATTATCAAAAATGTTATTTTGGTATATGTACCGGTATACATACCTTGTATGCATTTGGTAAAAAGTTGTTATTTTAATATTACAAACAAACACTCCAACTTTATTTATTTGTATAGATTAAAAATAAAATATGGTTATGATGACGATGGTGACTAGATGTGATAGTAACTCTGCCAGTCGCTTCGACCACAGATTTAGAGTGGTCGATGTGATGTAGAGTCGTCGCTAGGCAGGACTCCGTCTAGAATTAACTTTGAAATGTTTCAACGAGGTTTGGTTGCAGTGTCGGAGAGACTATTAAGTAAACATAATTTTTAAATTACTAACACTAACTTATTATTGGAGATGCGGTAATAATAAACGTTATCTCTGTTTAATAATAAGTACAAGGCTTTATAAACTTATCTATCTATATTTTAAAGTTCTCGTGTCAGTGTTAGTTCCCATATACTCCTGCGAAAAGGCTGGACAGATTTTTATTAAATTTTATATGTATATTCAGTAGGCCTGAGAATTGGTTCTGAACTTTTTATTATGCCCATACAAAATTTTATTTTCTATTTCTTGGACGACATTTTTATTTTTTATTTCCGATTTGGCATTAATAATACATACCTACAACCCTTAATTTTCATCCTTCTATCACTAACCCTATTTTTAATACAGTAATTTATATGACACAACGATGTTAGCGGGGTCAGCTTGTAATTACTATAAATTTCCTCGAACTAATAACGGAAAACCGCAATGTTAAATCGCTTGCATATCGCCGACTATTTCTGAACACAGTTTTTCTTCACTTTTATTGATGTTAATTAATTCAAGGAACTTATAGACATACCTAACTTATCGTATGTGATCCATCAACAAAAACAATAGAGAAAGGCGAAGTTGTCTTCATTAGCGGCTCAATGCTTCGACTGGCAAGTTGTACTGTATTACTCGGATGTTATCAGTAGGTACCTACACAGTTGGTACAAAGCTAGCTTTCAAGCATAAGAGTTTCCAACACTGACCGCCTATCCATTTCACAAATGTGCAGGGACTACAACGTGATAAAGTATGCTCCAGGCGTCCTCAAATACAAGGACAGAGAAGTTTAATTAGCATTTAGTATGGTCCGTACTTGCCTAAGCAGCTAAATAAACAACAAAACCAAATTTTTTGTTAAAATCAACATCATTATTCACCTGTGTTTTCCCCTCAACACAAAAACATGCGCGGTTTCCTCGTGGCGCTACGATAACTCGATCACTGGCGATGTCAATGATCTTGTAACACGAACGTTCGACACTGACAAATGATGTTCACGAGCGCCTCTATACGCTATCCGGTATACACACTTAATCCGTGGATTATGATCGGTGAACGATGTTAAGCACATAAGTGTAGTTCACGCGCTCACCGAGCTCCAACTGAGATCGTGTTAAGGGTTATCACACACCACAAGAGCGGTGGGTGCTTGCTGTAGGGCTGTCGAAAGACCATTTTTTATTTTTATGGAAAATAATCGATGAAAAGAAAAAGTGGGAAAGCAAATCGTTTATAAAGCTTCTATTGTTCGTCGGTATAAGCATTTTAGTACTCTGCTTTCAGTTATTCCTTAGGGATATGTCAAAGGTAAGCAACCTCCAAACGCAGTGAGAATCCTTCAGGAGGATTAAGGATCAACTCGTCCCAATGTCACGTCCCGCCTAGATTTACTCATGTGAAAAAGGCATTAAATTATGTATTCTTTCTCACTACTCTTAGTAAAGATGTTGACTCGTTCTAATACAACCACATGGAATAATGGAATCTATCAAACATCGCACAATCCGCAGCCAGCCCTGTGATGGCACTAGCTTGTTATTGTTATGATAATGCTTATTATGTTGGAAATAGTGTGTTGATAGTGTCTGTATCGTGCAATAAGCAATTAAGAAATATACTATCGACTCGCTTTTATCTCGTCAACAACAAATGAGGCGCAGGCGTCCGCGAATGTCGCCTTGTTGTTCAGATAATATAATGTGTATTATTCCTTCGCTTCCTAGAAATTGTTATAATGATCGACTTATCGATTTTGCATAGGGATGGTCATACAAACGATCGTAGATGTAAATGAAGTAGATTTTATGTTAACGGAGAATTGGAACAAATGTGTAACTTAAAACGTGAAATATAAACGTTTATGAAAAGATATTAGCTTTTGCAATTGTCATTCAACAGCATTTAAAAATAATAATAAATCGATTATTTATGTCAATAGACTACAAAAGGAGCCGAAGAGACATTCGTCATCGTTGCCTAAAGCAAATACTTACATAACACCAAGCGTTTATCAACGCATTACCGGCCAAGCAGAAAGTAGGGAAATTCTTTATTAATGGAATCTGTCAGAACAATTCACGATTGATTCTAGAAGATGGGTGGTAAGTTATTTAGTGGGGCAGGTAGACAGCCCGACCAACATGCAGATTTAATTGTGTGGCAATTGTACCACAACTGGGCATTGGCCCTGTGCCATCTAACACAAGATATCTGAAGCCTCTGTCCCTTGTCTATTACTCAGCAGTCTGCATCACGTACAGGAATTGCCTCGTATCCCAAAATGGAACAAGTGGATGGTCATTCTATGAAAATCATACAGCAGTCTAGAAACAGCATCTAACAGCAGTCTGTTATATTGTGTTTCTACTCGTATAAATAGTAAAAAAACAAGGTCGCGAGTTTGTTGATTAAATTACGTACATAATTTATCTCGTTGATAGATTCATTAAATGCTACACTTCCGTTAGATCTAACAGATTTTTTGTGAATAACATCGCATTTATGTACCATATCTTTTACACATAATCAAACTGTACCATCAATATTTTTTGTAGTTAATATAAGCATTGTTATTGATCGAAATATGTATTTGGTATAAAAACAAAATGTATCTTATATAATTAAATACGTTTAAATGAATGTACTTATAATTCTTTTTACCTATAGGTATTAATGGTCTTCTCTCCCTAGAGATGAATCCTTTCTCGTTGAATTAATTTACTCGACCTAAACAAATAGACTGTATCATCGACAAAGCGTCATTTCTATTGACGCACATCGTGTACCAATAGCCGTGTACCAAATACATATGAGACCCTAAACCACACAGAGCCTTAAATGAGCTAAATGAGACACACAAATAAAAATGGGGCGCATAAACCGTAACATTATTCGAAAATAATTATATATATATATATCTATTGAGCTATTTACTTAGCTTGCCCTGTTTATTTGTTAGTTAACCGACTTCGAATAGGAGGAGGTTCTGTGTTTGATTGTACGAATTTTTTAAATGAGTACCTTTTAGTATTTTTTTTTTAAATGAATAAACCTTTATAGATCGTGACAATTGCTAAATCCCTGCATTTCCAAACAGCAGATGTAAGACCTCCGGGGTGCATGTGTTCGTCCGTCAATTACACTCAATTAGCTCATTGTCTCGGGAAACGTCCGCAGCTCAGGATCGGCCCGCTTTGATCAAACATCGGTGTTTGGTGTTCCGCATATTTTTCGGAGTTCATTGCATCGTATGCAAAAATAAGTTGTTTTGTCTATCACACTTGATTTTCTTCGAATCGACTTTGTAGGTACTTTTGTATGTGTAATTAGTTGTATTCAGACATAATTTTCTAAAATAAGACGTGTGCAGGATGTAATCCCGGGACGTCCGTGCAGGAGACCAACGTTCAAACCACTAAGTTATATATTTTAAAGACATTGGATAAGATACTAGAGCAACAATATAAATTGCAAAGTCACATTTACGTCACGATGCAACTTAGTAAAATTATCTTAAAACCAATTTACGAATTAATTGCTCAAGTGACGAACGTCATCAGTGAGATATCATTAAGTCTAGTAATTTACGCGCGTAAAGCGCGAAGTTAAATTTGTATAATTACTGTAAAACAGTGAATCGCAAACATCCAACAAATTATAATGTATGTCTGTTATTTCGTTCATGGCCATACAGCATCTTCATGCAGGAGACGAGTTTCTTTTCGAAGTTGGTAAAGTCTGTAAAGCACTTCATTATGATGCTAAATTGCTCATTGGTTAGTGGATAATCCTAGTGAATTCTCTGGCCACTTAACACGATTGTAGCTTGTAACTTCCATATAGATAACTAGCTTATATGCGCGTACTTTGTAGAATGTCAAAAAAGAAGTCCTGTCTAATTTTTTTCATGATTTAATTGTAAATGAGCTTCTGGAAGGGATTCCTTAAAATTATATAAAACCCACCACAAAATCTATTGCGTAGTTTAAGCCAATTAAATGCAGAAACACAAAAAGAGTAATAGCGACTTTGTTTTATAGGATTTGTAGATTGAAAATCACAAGATTATCTCTCCGACAATCTTGTAGAGCCGGATGTGAAA
>DWLV01000034.1:0-12653 GCA_018251835.1 Orses cynisca | reverse complement strand
GTTATTTTGTTTGAACGCGCTAACCTCAAGAACTGCTGGACCGATTTGAAAAATTATTTTAGTGTAAGATAGTCCATTTATCGAGCAAGGTTATAGGCTAGTTTTAATCTTAGAATTCCCGCGGGAAAAACCTTGCGACACACTGATTTCCACGCGGCCGGAGCCACGAGCACAGCTAGTGCTTAGATCGAACTAGTAAACCAAGAAGTTCAAACAAACATTTTGTAAATTGTAGTTAAATTTCTACTACTTAACACCCAGTTGTTACAAGTAAACCACATTAATTTGTACTTCAGTAAAGAAACAGTAAAACGGCTTGCATAATGCAATTATCGTAGACACGTGTAATTAAGAACAATACAAAACCGCGAATTGAAACGGATCTGTTATCAGTTATCAGTATCAAAAGAGATGCGCGAGCGCACTCAATTAGCCGGCAGTCCTAACCTGAAAACGACAGTATTCCGCAGTAACGCGCAACACCTTGCCGTGAACGGACGTGTCGGACGCTCCTTCGAATCCCTCGTGGTCGAGCGCGTGCATTTCGGAAATAATGGTGAGTAAATTGTGATAAATTAACTGTGCAAAAAACATTTGTGGTGTCTATGAAATGGATTTGTTTTACAATTTTAATTCCACGTACCGAGTTCTCGTATGTCCATTACCATTTCAGTGGAAGTGCATGGTGGTTACTTATGTAATTGAAAGGTATACCATAATAATGGCATTAAACGAACGGCATCGAATTATGAATTTACTGCGCAAAGTAAAAATGTATTGTTATGAAGGCTGTATGTCAACTGTGCCGAATAATGTGTGCTAAGCGATATACGACTCTTAAAGAAACTAAACGAGTTGTGCCGATGTTAAATTGTGCAATAGTGAATTATTGCAAATTGTGCAACTTAATACTTGCAGTATTTACAGATTTATCTCAGCAACAGCGACTCGAACAGACAGTTAATTATCGCTAAGGAAATAAAATCATGTAGATTTAAGTTCCAATTTAGCATAACAAAATAATTCTCGCATAGCTAAGTACAGCCTTCGGAATACAAAAAACGCTTCATTTAAACGAAGCTAGGTTACCAGTTTACGAGTTTTAAGTGATTTGGCAAAGTAAACTGATGACTTATTGTCCTAAAAAGTAATTACTTCAAACCTTCATTTGTGCCTAATCTGTGACATGACACGAGTCGCTTATGAGCTCGGTCGTTGTCATTTCTCCTGATCGAGGGCTTATGTTTCATAATCCTAAGTCCTAAGCATGTGTTTATATTTTTCATTAACGTTTAAAAATTATCTCGTACTTTATATAAACAATTCCATTTATTTGTCAATCGGAACAGCCAAATACCACTTGCACTAATCACGCACATTCCAAATATATGACAGAGCCAACCACACAATACACTTAATAAATTATAAATATACAATTAAAGAAGAAAAATAATTAAAAAACAGTTAAAATTAAAAAAAAAAAAAAAGTTAAAATTAAATAAAGATCTATAAAAAAAACAATCCCATCAATCAATGCAAATATACATATATGCAAATATTATTTTTGTTAACCGCCTTCGATGTTCACCCACTTCCCTAAGGTTGACTGGAAGAGAATGCTTTAAGCATTAAGTCCGCCATTTGTTCCATGTACTTGTTAAGGTACAATAAAGAATAAATAAATAAAATATAACAGTTTATCAGCGTTCTAAATTTGAAAACGTAAAAATGTTTGAAACAATAACTCTCAGGTACGCAGGTTTCTTCACGATGTTTTTTCCTTTACCAAAGAGACGTAACTATCGATTTCTGGAGTTGGTAGGATTCAAACCAAATCGTTGCTGGTAATACGCCCACAGAAATTCTTAAACAAAATTATAAACAAAAATAATCCGTGAATCGCCCCAGGAACCCTGCCCTCTGTAAGCAAATGCTTAGCTACCAACGGAGCTATATTGTTGACTTATGTAACTCTACCATCTAGGAACAATGAAAGTTTGCGTTGTTCATATTGTAATTAAAGTATCTGGCAATCGTAACCATAGCAACCGGTGCATCGCTGGGAGATAGTGCGTAAACAAAAAAAGAGGTATGTCAAAAACTCATATGGAGTGGGATTTCCCTAAAAACTATTCCTAGTGAGTGTCAACGTCACGAAAGAGGTTACTGTGCCAAATTCTAACTCAACCGGTCATATTGTGTCGGAGATATAGTGATGAGTGAGTTAAATATTAACCTCGCGTGAGAATATAAATATACAATAAACCTTGCTTACTATAAACAGATGACCGTAGGTAGTTTACGTGCGTTGCGAGTTACTTCATTTATATTAACAGATCATGACTAAATGTGCCACGTTAAATTTAAAAATGTAAACATGGTTTCATTACCTTCCCTTGTACCATAACTATAAAAAAGTCTCACTACTTATATGATCTGCTTTCCACGGTTTAATTTGCGTGATTGTACACATGTCCAGATTCGACGATAATATAATTAATGCGTGTTCTTTAGTTTTTACCTGAGTGCAAGGAAAGGTTATGTTTTAACAATTATATCAATTATAGTGAAATAAATAGATTTGTTTATACTGTGAGCTTTACGAACAAACTGATCAATTTATAGTTACATTAAAAACCAATTTACTGTAAAATTATTATCAATTAACTTAAAATAATGTTTGATAAGACGAACATGACCAACGATCGAAAAATAATGTCACGAAAACGATAAGATGTCTTCATTATTGCCGTATAACGTAATAATATGTATTGAGTAACCGTCATACAAGTAATACGCTTAAGTAATAAACAAAAAGTTGCATCCGTACGCCATCTATCGCCATTAAACCTGTCACATGCAAGTTATATCATAACTCTTCTGACTGCTGGGCTCGCAACTTGGAGAACAATATGGAGAACTCTTAGGTATGCAGGTTTCCAACTTCGATAACATTATGAAGAAGCCTCAGGTACGTAGATTTCCTCATTGACGCAAGTGATATAGATTTATTATTATGCATAACTTGAGAAATTAAAGGTGCGTGCAGAATTTAAACTCGAGACCGACGTTTAAACTACTATGTCATTACCAGAACATTATTATCGTATAAACAGAGGACGGTGACGCATATAGGAAGGCTTCGGGATTTTGTGTGAATATCCGAATAAATTAAAGCTGACTCACAAACTTGATTGGCAAAATGAATTTAAAATTTCAACACTGCGAAACGTCATAACAAGTAATATGTACATAGATAACAGATTAGGTAGAAAAAAGTCGGATGAAATCACAATTTATATTAGAACCTACGTTAACATAACATGTTAACATCAAAATCAAACTTATGCCTGCGTGGTAAAAGTTATGTTACTTTAACGTTAAGTACTTTTAAATTCTCTTCACAGAATACACTCATAGAGTTACGGGTTTCTACTCAGGTCTAGAGCGTTTCTGATGTTCTAAAGCAGTTGTAAAACTCACGAACGTGTCTGATCAATCTTAGGCAGAACAAAAAGCCTATTTGAAGTTAGGTCCAGAAGCATACCCAATGCTGTGAAGTGAGATGCATTACATTGAAGGACAACCAGAATTTTTATGTTTAATTGCCAACAAATGAGTAATCATCAGCATGGTCATAAGTAGTCGCCGCCCGTATGAACAACAGCAATATAAAATATAAGGATGCCGAAATAGTTTTTTATTTCCTCATAGATCTTTGAGAACATTACGCAGAACTACTAAAAATTCAGATTTCTTACATATGTCACAATGTCATAACTGATATTAATAACAACTTTTTATCTGAGTCCGAACAATTCAATACATCTTCATTTAAGATTAGGCTCTCGCAGGTTAATTGGACGTAGGGTTAGTTACTAAATCATCTAAGATATGATTGGAGCTTTATAAGCAGCATCAGAATTTTGAACATCATTTAAATAAGCATGCTATCGTTCGGTTCAAAGATTCTAAATATATTTTAAGTGCTCCTATTGCAGGCACTTCTAGTAGTTCTGAACGCAGAGCACTTACACAAATGAAATTCGTAGGCGTAGACATTGTGCAGTGGGTTGCAGCTTCCATTACAACACCGTTTTGTATATTTTAACAGATGTACTGCTGATGTAGAATTATCTGACGTGATTGCAACATCTTCCGATTGGAAATAAATATAGACGCAAATTACGTATAATCGGAAACTGATTTGTGTTCTCTTTTTGGATGTTTTCGATATAAACTTTTATTTCACTTATAATAAGTTAACGCTTGACTACGATCCAACCTTGGGGAAGTCGTGATGTAGTCTTATTAAATGCTTTAGTAACTTCTGTTATTACTTCTAGTAATCAGTTATATTGTCCACAACCCCGCAGCATAAGGTTTGTGTGAAGGGTTATGATTATTAATTTTCATATCAACAGAGTAGGAATAAGCTAACGGGATAAATGATGGTAAAAGATGGTTACCGCTCATGCACATCCATAACCAAGATAGAAGCGACGAATATGCATTCTACTTCAATCGTGTATTGATGGTATTCGTCACACAAACAATACAAGTGCAGACATGGGATCTGTTCTTTTCAATGTAATGCATCTCTGATTCATTATAATTATACATTATTTCTCATTAATGGATTTGCTTAATAAATCATCTTTGTTATTTATAAAAAGGTAGGTACATATTATAAAATTGATTCATCGAACAAATGTAATTAATCGTTTAATTCAAATATCCTGTAGGTGACTGAGCTCAATGATTCATTTGTGGTTTTGATGTTTAGGAGCGAAATAACATGCCTATATTTTATTACTTTATACATAGCTAGGTTGATTTAAAACTAAATGATTGTATGCATCGCAAAATTCTCAGATAAGAACATCGAGGACAATGCTACTCTAAACTAGTTTGGACCCAACCAATTGATGATCCCGCGGATATACTAATTAAAGCTTGGAATAACTTGTTTGAGGACAGGTCAAAGACCTTTTGGGGAAGTCTTGCATCGTACCTATTAGATGCGTATCTATAAATGGAAAAAAAAATGTTTTTGAATCAAGTTTTGAATTTTTATACATAATATCAAATTATATGATTCATAATACCTTATGTCTCAACAGGAAACATTCTGATTAGTGGTAAAATATACAATATTGCATACAACGATAGAGTGATAAATTGATGTAGATGATCTTATATAATAGTAACGTGATAACATTTAGACTGTAATTTGTACTTTGATTAAATCTTTATTTATGTATGTGGTCTGTATATAAAGTCCTGTATAATATGTATTAAATACATAATTATTACCTTAATGACAATAAGCTAAATAACAGCTTATAATGCCTGCCTTGGAAATGAGGAATTGTAAACTTAATCATCAGATTAATTAACTTCACATAACCTTTGTAAAATTTGTTAAAAAATGAATGCTCACATTTTATGAAAACTGTCATTTGACAAATATGAATCGACTAGCATTGATCGTCCTACTGAAGATAAAATGTTTAATGAGACGCAGGGTTTGAATGGCATGAGGAGCCACGGAGGACTAGAAGGCGTTAAGACTGCTCGCCAAGTGCCGATTTACAAATTACATGAGAGACGTGGACGAGAACTCTCCTATGAGATTCTCTCAAAGTCAATCAGTGCAAGTAATTATATCATACTTAGCACGCGATTATCAGAATTTCAAATCAATAAATTATCATTATGACATGAATATTGATATTAAAATGGAATCAATTAATTGAAGAATCAGAATGCGTTATCGTTCACAATTCACATGAGCCAGAGAGTAACAGATAATCAATGTGTATTACAAAGTGCAGTGTGGCTAGCGGCTGTTCCAGAATCACTTTGATGGCGTATAATTAGATCAACATACGGATTGCCGACACGCCGCGCGCTCGCGCATAATATGTAACCATTTTGTATACAAAGAACATACCATGCGCATAGGTATTATGACAGTACCTACTTAAAGCGTAGTTTAATGTTTGATTTTAAAATTATATCAAACATCTGTTTAACGTCATAACGTGGAAGGAGATAATTTGTTTTTGATGGAGATTTTGTTGTTGGCCCCAGCAGCCTTTACAGCTTCATACGGACAGAAACGAGACAGACGGCACTTAACTTTAAAGTTTAATGAATCGTTTGCATTTTAAGCTGTCTTCATTACAAACGATAATTATTCTATGATTGTTCTCAGGTCCACTTTGAATAGTCTAGTTTGCCTCACTAGCCAAGTATGGTTTGGCAAATTGCACATACTTTCGAGAACATTGACAACTCACAAGAATGCAAGTTCCTTCACAACGTTGTCCTCCACCGAAGCAGGCGATAATTGATTTCTAATACGAACATAATATTTTAAAAAATAGCGCATGCGGGATTCGAACCGAGACACGCGTGCGGAAGACCGATGCACAAAACACTAGTACTACACGCTTTGACATAAATGCTTAATAAATAAAAAAAAAAATATTTTCAATTATCTGTTTTCAATGAATGAGTTATTGCGATAACTGTAATGAATAATATTATGCTATTATTCTTAATCATCAAATTAAAATCATATATGCCGAATCACTGGAGTCTGGAGTTACTTGCATGACATTTAATTTTGTCATAGAGACATATATTGAATCTGCTTTTTGTTTGCTTCTTCTTCTAACATCGACAGTAAGAATGAGATAGACATAAATATTATTTATTCTGTTACTCTTATGTCGCTAATATACTGTGGCGAATTTTGTAAATATTTTTATTAATGATTAGTTTGCGTTGACGTTTCATATAAACAGTAAGGTGTCATCTCGAGGCACTGCCAAATATCGCTTGCAGTTAGCTGGAACTTTACGGTGCTGTATAGACATACATAGCCAGCGATAAACCCGGGGTCATTGCGTCAGCGGGCCAGCGAGTGTCACCGGTCGCGTCAACACTGCAAACGGATTTTCCAATTAATTAATGCCTATCTGGAGTTTATAACGATCGTTTTGTAGAAACTGCTATTAATAACAATTATTATGTATGTAGCGAGATAGCCTTTCACTGTTATAATCAAACTCAATGTCTCGATGCCTTGAATCGATACACTTTTATTACTTATTGAACTATTTTTCTTCTAAAAGTAATTTCTTCCAGTAGATCTAAGGCGCGTACTTTGACTTACAGTACGAAGAGCGTACTTTGACTTACCTCAAAATTAAAGTTTCTAACTAAAACAGTTCTCATATTTAAAAACATTAACTTGCCTCACATGTTTAACTTTATAAAGTATTTATTTGCGATTTTTTATTGAGTTGGAAGAGCGCCAATAACAACGAAACGAAAGTTACACAACGTATGTGTGTGAGCGTGTATGTATATTCGTATGTTGGGAACAGCACGTGTTACTAAAACAAAGACCTAGTTCAGACAGAGATCCATTTTCAAGATTGCTACTTACTATAGTGTTGCAGCTATCAGTACTCTGTCCAATTTTGCGTTTATGTGTTCAAGCTTATAGGTACCTACTTCATCAATTATCCATGAATTTAATTTAATGTGTACCTATTGGCTAGTGAGATAAAAAACTAGTATTATTAAATGATCATTGGCATACAATATTAGGATATCGTAAACGAATAGAATAAAATATTTATCAATGATACATTTATCGCTAAACTGATGAAATGTAACATAATATGTTTCCTAATTATTATAAATATGGATCGCAATTCCAATGTAGGTAGGCTTTATTATTGATTTAATAGTCTCGTGAGAAGAATCCTCGTGGTTTCGACTGGAAAAAAAGTGGTCCGAAAAATTTTTTTTTTTAAATAACAGCTAAATAAATTAAATAACACCTATTAAGTATCTACTACTTTAAATTATATATTACTCTATCCATGATTGTGAAGGCATTCTTTCGTGGTTATGAAATTATTTTATGGCTGGGCAAGAGGACGGTGCCAAAAATAACCATCCTGGTTTCCTTTACTGAAGATACAAGGAAGATCGTTGGTTTGCGCGCTGTCACTGTATCACGTCGTTCGATAAACTCTCATCGCCATTGGTTACCAGTCTTGCTAACGGTATACCTATTGCGCATTTTTCCAATAATCTTATCGTATTTGAAACATATTACCCGGTATTCGTCATGTTTAATGTGCAAAGTTTGTTGTAATATTAGCAAAGATGGCGATTGTCACGAACATTTGATAAGCTTGAGTGAATTTATGTTGGACACTAATCTTAAGGTGCGAATATTATTATGACTAAATTATTAAAATAGTATAAATCACAATTTATTAAAAAATACAATATATTAAGCTATAAAAGTTGTTTTTATCAAACTGTCCATTAATAACTGGAAACTTTTTCTTCACAGGACATGCTAAAACACAATGGTTGGATTACGAGTATTACAGCGATGAGATCGAAAAACAATATCCAAGTGGTAATGAAGATGAAGAGAATCAGGACAAACTATCTGATATGCCATCTGACACTGTGGGGTTTAAAGTTAATGAAGATGATAGTGAAGAGATCATTTATGACGATGTGAATGATGAAGAAGTAAAGATGTTAAACAATCCAAGCACTACGGATCTCAGTGCCAGAATAAATAAAGAAAATGATAAGCTAGATGATATAGATGATTATCAAATCGAGGATAACCGGTCAGAAGTTAAGGAAGGCAAAGATTCAGGTGAATTCGATGAAAATATTGACGATACTGACGTGCAACCAAACGATCTAGATGGTGAATCTGATGAAGATACGGATGACATACCAATTGAAATGAAAGACGATCAACTATTAGATGACACAAATGAAATGTTAGACGACTCAAAAAACTATGATCAAGAACTATTAGGAGAAGAGGCTCCGAAAAATGTGGTCGAAAATATTGAAGATAATGATGATGATGATGGTCCTTTCGAATCTCCAGTTATAGATGAAATAACTAAAGATGTATCGATCAATGAGACTCATAGTGAATTTGAAAATGATAGATCTTTTACTGTTAATCAGACTCAGAAATCAAACACGAAAAGTGCATTTGATGAGATAGACAGATTTTTTAATGAAACTGATACCGATGATGAATTTTCAGAAGAAAAACTTGACGATTCCGATGGCAGTCAGAATTTAAATGTCGATCAATTTGCTTCAACGGTGAAAAAAGCGGTATCAGATAACATTGATGAGTATGTTAAAGAAGCCATACACGATTACGAAAAGTTGAAGACTTCTTCTAGGTCGACTTCGATTGAAGGTGCCGAAGTAATTGATGAAGAGGATTCTGAAGAAAATTTTGACGACAAATTGGACGACAAGATGAGTATTTCTACTGAAAAATATAATACTGACGAAGACACTGTAGCTAAAGCTTACAACGATTTGCGAGACGATTTAAATCATCTCCGTTATACCTGGAAAAAACTCAAGGATGACGTTATTGATGCAAATATAAATGAAGACAATTTGCCTGGTTTTGATGAAATTGATACTAAATTAGCCGATATGGCGCAGGAGACGGAAGACGATGAAGATAACTATGAAGTTATAGAAGACAAAGATCTGTTTAAGCTGTTTAAAGACCTTCCAGAAGAGAATCTTGATGACGATGAAATGGATGAAATACAAGAAATTGAAGCAGACGCAGTTGAACCAACATTGCCGATATCAGAAATGCTAAATACTGATGCACCCGTTGAAATTAAATCAGAGCATTCTAAATTGATTCAATATGTTGATGATGCTTTGGATGCAAATGAGGGCACTGAAGTGACGCACAGTGATGTTGAAACATCAACTATTTCAAGCGTTAGTCATATAGCTCAGGAACATCAAATAGAACCCTTAGAAGGTGATATAAATATTTTTGGTATCAATGAATTGGAAAAAACGTCCGTACAACCGATTAGAATCACTTTAAACCTAGACACACCTGTAGTGTTAACCTCCCCTAACCATCCACGCCCATACCCAACGAATGCCGTCATAGACTGGATCCTGGAGGGCGAAGGCATTGGTATTGAATTCAACATTACCGAGTTCGCTTTGAACAGCATCGCTGGAGACTACGTGATGGTTAAACCAGGTAATTAATTATATTATTGTATATGTAAATGATAATCGTCAAGAAAGTAATAAGCCAATTAATATTTGTTTAAGATAAATATTATCATGATTGAGCCGAGAATATATTGCTGAGATTCTTTTCCTATATTTAGTAATGATACATCTATAACTGGTCCCATCTTTATCAAATTCTTTAGACTTATATAATTTTTGTAACTGAAGCAGCTTGTTAATCTTAAAATCGTTATTTATGTTTTCAAATTGAATCTATCTAAGGTATCTAAAAGAGTGCCTAGGACGAGAATACTATCATAACATGTCTTTTCTGTAAAGGTCGCGTGGATTCCTCAGGCAGCGACGGCTTCCTCCTATCATACAGCCTCAATACGCCGCGAGCGTTCCGATTCCTTGACGTGAACCGCATGTTCATCAGATTCGACTCCAGGTTGGGTCTCAATCGTTTCCGCGGATTCAGTTTCAGCATTAAGATGATAAGTGAGTTTTTAACTTTTTGATCTATTTTAATTTCATGTGTAAGTAACGTGTGTAGTGCTTCGTTAGTAAATAACGCAAATTTGACTTTGATTATAGCCTACCTCCTTTAAATTATTGTTTGGTAACATACTTCTGGAGCGTACTTCACAAAGCTGCTCCACTGGCTATTTATTGATGGAGCAATCAGTCGTAAACCACGACTAAGAATTTTTTGTTCTTCCGAAGCATTTTCATAGATAAAGATAATATCGACACTGTAACATAGTGTACTGTGTTTCGAAACTGTAATAGAAGCAAAATATGACGTGCAAAAATGTATCAATGATACCTACATGAATAAATGATTTTGAATTTGAATTTGAGTTAGTGTGGAGAAGCAAACAGTACCTTAATAGAAAATCTCGTGATACCATTACATGTTGATTGTGATATAAGCACCGTTTTACGAATTCGCAATATAAATTTAAAATCCTAGAGTTAAACGGTATTATTCTGTCCAAAGATGGCGGATTAATAACCGGAATCAACGGGTTAATTGAACCTCATAAGTACACACGAACTCAATAAATTGACACAATCTGTTAGGCGTCTTTCTTTAACATACCTTAACTTATTATTCTAGGTCCGTTACCAGACGACAGAGTATTGGAACCAGAGGCTCAGCCTATCGGCTTCCCACACTCCACAATCACGCTTAACCTTGGTGGCGTAACGTTGGAAGGGTTCCTGCAAGTCGAGGCAGAGTTCCGGCGGATTATCGCTGACATGGCCACAATGTATATTGAAGCTAACCAGATTGATCCCGGGCTTAATACGACGTAAGTATTTTTAAATATTTCTAACATGTCTTCTATTCTTTGGCCCGAATAACGAAATAGTCTTCTCATTAAATATTATTGGTTCTGTATTACCTAGTTTAATACTGATGTCACCTATGTATATGTTTGGGTAATTCTAATATTGAAAAATGTTTTAAAGATGCTTTAGAGCTAGTTAATATACATACATGTTCACTGCTTTCCTTAAAAGGTTTTCTGAAATTATAGTCATCTATTACATATCACATGTATTTGCACTACTCGGGAAAAAACAAGAATTTGCGGAATGTTGTTGTTGAAAAACCGTCTGATTTTCATGCTGAAAGTTTTTCTTTTCGACGTAATTTAATTCGCGTCTATCGTTATCAGCCAGTTGACTAATGCACGCCATGTTGTACATATTTATGACATGTATATCTTTCCGTTTCTAATGCTGATACTACACGATAAGATGTAATATGACAAATAATGTGAGGGGTCCTTACAGCTCCTTGGTAAGCTCATTAGGACATTGTGCAGAATAGGTATCGGTACGTTCACATGAGATGCTAGAGGCTCCTCATGTACACCGGATTTATGATGAGGAGTTTTAATGGTTAGCGTTCCTATGTAGGAAGCCTATGCTATACTAGGCTATAGTAGGCTAGGTGAGATTGTCTTTCCATAAGTATCTTCCCAGATAAAAAAAAAAATGTCGCCTGAAAGAAACTGCTGCATTTTCAGAGGCCGCCTTATATACTTTTTTTATTCCTCAAACATCTTAATTTTTTGTTGTAGGTACAATAAACATAAAATTATATAAAAAGAAAACATTATTACAATTATTGTAAATTGCAATTCAATTTTATGATAAGCCAATTGAATAATACGACTATTAGTAAATAACAAAGCAAATTCAGCGAAATCGAAAGTCAGGTATGAGACGCGTGCCATCAGCTTATGCGTAAATTTTTCTTTATCTGTTAAACATTATGTCCATAAATTAACAGTGTTATAAAACGTAACGCAACGTAACCCCTCGCGACCGCGACTGTACACGTGGTAATAGTTCATGTTCAATTATTTATTTTTTCGTGTTGTTTTAAAGGACTTGCTAAGGAGTTTCTTTCGCTGTTTCTTCTCAATGACAAAGCATATTTTTTAAACGAGAGTAGAAGCAAAATATGACCTGCATAAGTGTAAATGATACCTACATGAATAAACGGTTTTGAATTTCAATTTCTAATATTACGTGAAAGTAGGTATTAATATGTT
>DWLV01000033.1:0-12682 GCA_018251835.1 Orses cynisca | reverse complement strand
GGTAGACGCGCGGTCTGATGAGATCATTCACGAATATTAACTACACCAGAGACATCATTGCCGCTTTGTCCACTGAAATTGAGGACTCGTTTATAACCTGCCGTTCAGTATTGCAATCGAAACAAGACAAGGATATTTCACGGTTGATTTTAGAGGGATAAAAACAGGTATAATGTCCTATTAACAGGAACGAGTACACTCGGGATTAAACATTACCGTATGGTACAGTAACCAGCGCCATTCAGTAAAAGGAACCAAGCGCCCTTCCGCTTGCGCCTTCAGCACGGTGCACCACAAGAAGCAAGACAATTCGTATAGCCTTTACGTTTATTTGAGTTCGCAACAGCCTAATACTATTATTGCTGGACATATGTAAAGGTTACATAGGAACAAAAGAAACAAGACAAAATTGATTGTATAGACTGAGAGGTCGGCAGCTCGGTCAGTGCGACTGGAGCCCGGAACCCGCTCAAATGCCAAGGTTGTCAACTCTGACGACACAACTTTCGATCGAGCTACGGCTGCGCCACATTTTTGCGCCCCTCTTGTTAGTAGCGTTCTAAGGTAAAAATAGCTCAGCTATAACTTGTCGCCTAAATGAGTAAGCTCGAGTTATTTGCACCTTTGTGTACCCTGGGTATACAAATGTATTTGTAAGAAGCAATGTTGAGAACCGTCAGTAAATATTATATTTGCCTTATAACATTAATTTGTGAATACTTCAAGAAATGTAGCAGTACATAAAGATATGAGGATGAGCATTATACGAAGATTATCTTTATTTAGGGTGATTTGTATAAAAATGGGAAGTCATTAATAATCAAAATTTTCGAAATTATTTATGATTGACAAGACAGACGGATAGAGGGACAGATAGACCGACTGACAATTTTTTTATAAACAACAGTTTTGGCCTCTATATCGATAGCAAAGCCTTCTTCATCACAACCTATATTTATCCGACGGTTAGGCTCAGGTCTCTGTTAACAATGTGTTACCTACATTAACATTTACAGAAAATATTTAATATACAGGTTCAGCCGTACCTTGTATTATTAGTATTCATTTAATCTTGTCTGCATAAAAGCTTAAAGTGCAAAACATGATTGAATTGATTGCAAATATGAAGGCCGAGGAATAACAAAGCGATTAGCAAACAGTTCGTCGTGATTGAATCTGCGATCTATACAAGCACGCTTACTTGAGAGCTTATAAAATTGATCTGGAGAATATACCTACAATGAGTAAGCACCTAAATTCGCAGTATTAATAATGTTTACAGTTAGTAGTGGAAATAAATTTTGTTTAACTTCGAAGTTCGTGACATGATTTTCAACTTAAGTCTTCCTGTGGTATATTTTCTTTTTAGTATAATATGGGTACTCTCGTGTCAGATTACACCGATGTTTAGATTTGTATGTCATCAAAATACATACTTACAATGTACATACAACACATAAACGAACTAGACATAAAGAAAATTAACTAAGGTAGGTACATATTTGTTGTAAAATTTCATAGGGTGTATCCGCGTCACCGCAGTTTTGCCGTGACCACGATTTATGCAAGTGGGTCGAAATATCGACGTACAACTATATCGTGAATATTTAGCGATATTTGTGAATGTAAAGATATGTTATTGATGAATATTTAGTCATATATAATATTTCGTTTGTGTTATTTTACAAGACTTATGTTTTACTTTAAGTTCACTTGTAATAGATATTTCTCGTAACATAGATACAGTTTGTACTCAACTACCGGCCACGGGGTCGAGCGTGAGACGAATATTAGATTACAACGGGCCCGCTCTACCAGGCAACCTCGAATATTCTACACAACAGCAAAATTATAGATATAATGTATCATGCAACGTATATGCAAACAGATATAAAATACTAAACCGTACAGTATGCAAATATGTAAAAGTAAAGTGTATAAGCAAGTCCCTACAGTTCGCTTTGTCATGGTCAATGACCGCTGGACTTCGGGCATGAATCTGGAGATGGTGGTCCGCATACTAACAAATCGCGCTCTCTACTTCTATTCCGGGACGTAGATTGAACCGATACACCGACTTAAACTATACTACAATAAAAAATAATTACGTTGTTGATAAACGGACTTTTTAATATAAATAAAATATTATTTAAAGATTTTGCTCATCTCTAAAACTAAATCTAATGCAATAGATCCAAAACGGAAGTTATAACTTACGGGCTTCCATTAAGCGTGCACTATTGGAAAATTAATTCATTCCTACGTGTAAGACTGTTAGTAATAATAAATAAATATTTATTACTTATTCTACTTACCTTCAAGAATTAAGTGGGATTTTTTATGCATAATTTCGTTGTAGTGTCTGAGGGCCAGTAATAAACGCCCCGGCCTTATAATTATATTTAGCACTAAAGTGTTAAATACGACCATGAGCGCAGCAACCAGCAACCATCAGGCTCAGGCCCATCTGCTTATAACTCGGCTATTGACATAAAAATAGAAAGTATTCCATGAAGATAGTAAATAGTAAAGTAGTATTAGCCATTGCCGTCGTGCGCTTCGCTGGGCATAACATGACAAGATTATGTGTAAATGACCTCAATCCATCCCCAATCGTTTAAAACTTACACGGAATGAGAAAGCAAAAAATAAAAATATTTAATTCGCCATAGTTATAGTGGATAGATTCATATTCAAATATAGCTTACTCAATAGTAAAATGGACAAGCTATTATTATAAGTCGAGTGGTCAACCTAACGCAGCCAAGCCACGTATGTCCATGAGTGTGCTATCGTAACAATTCGTGATTGGAGACGACATTGAGAACGCAATTTTTATTTATTGTTGCATTTCACGATGACATGGATTATAATGAATTTTTATATACAATTTTTTTTTAAATGAGACAAGTGGAATTTTACAAATATATAGTTTTTTCGGTTTTGTTACCCAAAACTGAACTGTTCAAAATGTCAAGTTTATAGCTCCTCGGGGACGTATATAATTCCAGCCATGGTTTGGCTTAGACTAAGACTCAAATAAGACTCAAAGCGACGTAATAAAAACATGGTAAAAACAGTGGTGCAACAGCTTAAGTACGTTCCGACACGCGAATTAATTTTGACAGAACATACTAAAATCGAATAACACAAACTCGGGAGTACGCTTTTTGCTCGAGGAATAAAGACATTATATTACGTTAGCATAATTATATAAAGAAATTTTCTGAGTATAACAGATAATTTCTAATTTTACTATGTGAACGAAACCTACCGATCGAAATTCGAAAGTAATTCTTAAAAATAGGATTAAATCGTTTTGACATTCCTTTGTTAAAGAGTAATTATGACTTTCTGTACTCTTTGTAAACGCAAAAAAACTCATACTTTTACACAAAATATGCTCAAAAACGGTATCGTCGCCGTAACTGGTCATACTAAAGTTTTAGAGGTCGGCAACATAGGCCTGCATCGTGATCGTTTGAAGGCTAAACGCAGTTTTTGTATATTTTTTTAATCTAACGAATTGGTAATATTCACCTATTTTTGTTAATCGAATCTACATTTAAATTTTTTGTTCGTTAACGACTGTGGCCATTATCTTTGATAAACTTGTTTTATAGACAAAAGTTGAGTCAATTTGAATTAAGGAGTTGTGCACTCAAAATAAAATGACCTTTCTCGGCTCAAAACCATAAAAAATTTTAATTCCAGTCGAGGTTGGTTTTAGAAATAATTCATGGAAGTAACTTAACTTTTGAGAAATCAGTGGCGCGTGCGGCAGACCAAAGATGAAATCACTAAGTGCCTCTCCTGCTTATAGTATTTAAAAGAAAATAACTTTCATTTCGGTAGTACCATGGCATCGGTATGCGACTGTGGTGATAATTAACAAGCGATGCAATTTCTCGAGTTCACTGCTGCAGAACGCAGAACGATGCACAGTGGTTTGAAAATACATTTATTGACCAAGTAATTCAATTTAATTTTTCTACTACTAAATGCGGGTCGTCTTTCATCCTCAAAGCTGTTTGTTTCTGATGGACATTTTGCTGTCGGCCCTAGCGGCCTTTACAGCTTCGCGAGGACAGTTTCTTAGATAAAAATGCAGTGCTTTGGTGTCACACACGTTCATGGGCGTCGGTGACCGCTTACTCTTTCATGGTTCGTCTGCTCATTTATCAGCTATTGATATAAAACTAGTTTCTACCTTTTACAGTACAAATAAATAAATACAGTTATTTTTCATACTTAGATTTCTTAGAACGCCGTCCTTCGAAAACCGTAAAATAGTTCGACGTATTTCGCTTCCAGTACTTGAGAGCTATTAAAAGCTATTATCTTACTGAGGGGCAGCGCATCGGTCATGCCTTTCGTATTGTGGACGCCCATGGGCGTTCGGGAAAATTTACCAGGTGATCCGTACATTTGCTGGCTATAATATCGTGTAAAATAAAATACAAATATTTTTACTGTACACAATAACGTTAAGAAAAGCAGAAGTACAAGTGACGGCTATTATTTATTACTGATTTGTAGGTATCAAAAGCTGTTAACGCTTAAAATATATTAAGTCATTGCACGTATCATACGTTAATATTTTATACAAATATAACAGAAAGAAACGGCGAAACTAAATAATTAATATTCACATTTTGTCGCATGATGTACAATAGCGAACCATTTGGTGGTGCGCACGCGTTCCTTCAGCAGTCGCTATTGCGATCACACCGTTCGCTGTCCCCGATCGAACGAAACAATGTGTTATTGAACAATATTTGGACGCGGAAAAATTACTTTTCACGTCGTTCCTTTCTAAAATACCACGAAAATGTGTTTAAAATTGATTAAATAATTAGTTTAATTAGTAGTGTTTAATAGTGCAGTGATGTCAGAATAGAACTGGTAAAATGAGTGATAACGAGCGTAGGAGTCATTACGAAAAGCAGGACCACGAAGAACCTATATACGTCGCTAACAACAATTCAATTTACAGCAATGGAACTATTCACTACTGTAGCATTTACAGGTACCTTATTTTGTTATTAGGGGGTTAATTTTTTAAAAAACCGAGTTTTCTCTGTTGCTGTAGAAAAATAACATAATTACCTAAATAATCCCCGTTGGCATCCTACTGGGGTATATGGCGAGGGCTCAGGGTTTCGTATGAACACACAAGTACCGGCTGTAAAATTTGAGTAAGCCTATCCAATATACGATAATATCAAATGAAAAATATTGAAAGGAACTTAACTCCTAAGTATTTATCTTTTTTTATGTTTTAACGGTTCTTAAAGGAAACGTTAATGCTCTAATTCTTATAAATAATCGAACTCAACTTTGAAATCGATATTTATTGTTACTTTTTTCCTAATTTGTAAAAATTTAAAACAGAATGATGATCAATATTAACTGAACATCAAGATCGATCTTTGTTGTTTCTCTTTCCATCTATTATTTTGTTGATTTCTTTTTTGAAATTAGAATGCTGAGGAACTTAGAAGCAGAGTTCGATTTATAAATGCGTGGTACAAAACTTCTAGACAAAAATTATTCGTTAGTACAGCATTCAACAGTAGAGTTAGTTCGAGACAAAAAAAATATGATGACTCATAAACTTTACAACTGTTTACGTACCTATATCATATTTTTATTTTGTATATTACTTACACTTTCTGGTAAAAGCGTAATGAAATGTAAATACAAGAAAGTGATTAGCTCCAGTCCAAGGTACTAACGCACTCGGTACCAACCACGTAACAAGTAACTGACTTTCCAATGTCATATGTGGACACGACGGCATATTTTATTTATTACCGGACGCTATGAGTCGGAACTAAGACAACTACTTTTAAACAGCATTCTTATAAAGCTAATAGGTTTTCGTCATCAGGAATCATGTTATTACCACGCATAACTATCCCACGGTGGAATTTAAAGGGTCTCCTTTCAGAATGAAAGGTTTAACGCTAGCCAACTAAGAGTTGAGCGATTTCACATCAAATTGAGATTATTATGAACATTATCATTATTGTACCTATGATAAGAAGTTACATGATGTTGTGTATATATTCCTGAAGCTATAATATTCTTACTTATATTGACGCACATTGAATTTATTTTTTTAAACTCAATATTCAAAAAAATTGAATGACCTTCATAAAACAGGGTATTAACATACCAAAAATGAAACCGTATTAAGAATCTTACATTTATTTACTTATATATTTGATTTAAATAAATGTAAGGTTTGATTGAAGTGTCTGGTAGTATATAATTAACAATTTCAAATATGAGGGCTAGCATGGCTGAATTAAATATCGCAATTATATTTTTATTCAAGCATGTAACAGTTATCGTATGTTTACTTCGTGAGACACAATCGAATCAGGTGTGATTATCTCAAAGGTATATTGTCTAAGGAGTGTTACGGCGGTGGTCGACTGCAATATTCGCAATGTCTAATTGGGTTACGCCGTCATACCGGCTCTATTACTTACGTAAACCCCACTGTCACAACAGTGGCGAGGCAAGTACGGCTATGTCGAAACAATTATGCATTGTAACGATTTTCTATCCGTGTAAATTACCAGCAAAACTTTACGCGTGAAGGTTGCCAGTAGAATTTAAGACCGGAACCCTGTAGGAAGGAAGTACGAATACCAGTTGATATGATCAATAAAACGGTAAGATTTCTTGTCTGAATCGCGTGTGAAAGTTGTTGTTCTTGCGGCATTGATAGCGGCGATCCGCCTTGACAGTTACGCTCAGTTAAGATGGAACACCGCATAGTTTGTGACGTTTAAAGACGAATTAAATGATTCCCCATTAAAATACTATCAAACACCAATTAACTACATGAATAACGAAACATATCGATTAACATTTTTAATATTTTAAATACGTTTTTAATTTGAATTAACCTCTTTACCATGTAGTATTAGTGTCACTACATTAGTAATAATACTATGTAGTTGATTATTATAAAATAGGAGAATTAACCTCATATACTTTGGAAAATACTGTGCCCTAAATGTAGAGAAATAAAGCAGGCAGTTATTTCATGAAGTTTAAACATAACATGTTTTGATTTCAGTCAAAGAACAGTACAAGAAACGAAAGGATGGGACGTGTTCAGAGAGTTCCCACCGAAGCAGGACAGTGTGTCCATGGAGACGCAGAAATGGCTGGAGGTTACTGTACGAATGCTCAAGGTCTTGGCGTACGCAGTCACTTTCATCGTGGTACTAGGGTCCGGAGTCATCGCCAAGGGAACTATGCTCTTTATGACCTCGCAAATAAGAAAGGACAGGCGGCTGGCTTTTTGTAATAAAAATTTAGGTAAGAGTGACTTTGAATTATTTTTAAGACAGGTTTTAATTATCGTTTCGTGTACGAGAACAAAGGCTAAAAAAGGTATTCCCTAAAGGAGATCTAAAAATGGTTTTACAATTAACTCTTTGCTGTCTGACTTCATACTGCAAGAAAAAGTAAAAAAAGTCACACGTTGTGGCTCTTAATGAAACTAACAGAACAAATAATTATGTTAAAGTCATACTCAGTCGTTGAAGTCTTTCTCTACGTTCATGCAACGATCTCTAAAATACGCGCCAAAGTCAAAATAATACCCGTCGCCAAACAATACACAAATAAGGCACATAACTTATTCTATACTAATAAAAATAATAAAGCTGAAAGGAGCGAGGCCTGTATATAACAACTATTAATGTACGTAGATTTTGCTATCGATGTAGAGTCCAGAAACATTATTATTAGTATCAAGCGAAAACCACTGGACAGTTTTAGATGATATTGGGCTTACGCTCAATAACAATACGACCAGTTACGAATAGTTGTAACGTATATTATGTATTAACTAAAATACTTTTCATCTCCGGAAATGTGTCTACGTCTTAACGTATTCGGACCTACGTGATAATTTCTAATACGCATGTTTTAAATGACGAAATCGCAAACACGTAAAATATCTTTTCTGTATTTTATTAATATGATTAATAAATGATTAATAGTGCTCAATAATTAATCAATTAAATAGCAATTAATTAATAGATCGGTCGTTAGGTGACACGGTTGTATTATAATTACATTGTGTATGCATGTACTTCTTTTTTATTGTTTAATTGTACAAAAATGAGTTGGTGTTCTATATATGTATCTTAAAATCAATTTTCAGGTAGAGATAAACAATTTATAGTAAGTTTACCTGACGAGGAGCGAGTGGCGTGGATGTGGGCGATATTAGCAGCTTTCGCTATTCCCGAAGTAGGGACGCTCATACGTTCTGTCAGAATTTGCTTCTTTAAATCATCGAAACGGCCTACGATTGTGCAATTTGCTGTGGTACGTTGACTAGTTGTACTATAATCTACATTACATTATTCACTTTTTTATTATTAGACTTCTTTAAAGTGTAAGAAATATTCGTTTTGTATTAGCTCTTTTTGGTAAAGTTATGTTTCAACTAATAGTCTTAAGTTGGATCAAGATCATTAGCACCTGTAATTGTCCTAATGTGCGCTGGGGTCTTCTCTAACATTAAGAGGGTTTATAGACTTCACAACCTAGCCAAGCGCAATTTGCAGATTTCTCACACCTTGAAGAACATTATGGAGAACTGGCATATACACAGGTTTCTTCACGAAGTTTTTCTTCACCGAAAACACGATACTTAATTTCTAATACAGACATAACGTTTCAAAAATTAAAGGTACCTAGCAAGATTGGAAGTCGGTAAAGCATTCGGAAGGCCGACGTTGACATGACCAAAACTGCTAACTGATATGTTAAATAAGCAACTAACAAGGTCTGTAATTCTGTTTCAGATATTTATAGCTGAATCTCTTCACACAATAGGGATGGCGTTGCTGTGTTTTAAAATACTTCCAGAATTGGATGTTGTTAAGGGAGCTATGATTACTAACTGCCTCTGCGTCATTCCGGCTATACTTGGCCTACTTTCTCGAAATTCGAAAGATTCTAAGCGATTCGTTAAAGTCATTGTCGATATGGCGGCCATCGTAGCGCAAGTTACTGGATTCATTGTTTGGCCGTTACTCGAGAACAAACCAGTGCTTTGGCTCATCCCCATTTCATCTTTGTGTATATCGCTAGGATGGTGGGAGAACTACGTGACACGGCAAAGTCCAATCGGTTTGTATTACAATCAATCTATTATAAATCATTTAAATACTGAAAACGAATGGTCCTAAAACGCCTCATATAAAACATTTTTGAAGTTGGAAACACCATAATATTGTTCATTAACCTTTACAACGAATGCTGTTAGTTACACCAGGAAAAGTGTCAGTGTTTAGATATAACTTTACCTTCACAATATTCAAAATATTGGAGTTTTACAATACATAAATCTCTTAGCGCATTGTATAATTTAACCACACCAACGTATATTTTCTCAATATATATTTTTTTCAGGTATAATCAAAAGCCTGGGAAGGTTAAAAGACGAGTTGAAATTCACACGATACTATACCTATCGTTTTATATCTATTTGGAAAATGGTACTTTTTATGTTGTGCATACTCTTCAGTATATGGATGGAAGGTGATGAACCATCAATGTTCTTCCAGTTATTTAATCCAGGCTTCAGCCCTCACAACATAGTAGTAGAAGAGGTATGAATATAAATTAACGATACATTTTAAGATTCGGAGGCTTTTTTTATGTCAATAGTAATCGGGCCATCTGAAGCACCAATTAAAAGGTTATATATAGTTGGACCCAACGGACGATAATCTTAAGTAAACGAGTTGTAAATATCAGCTCAGCGTAGTATATAGTAACACATTGACAGCACTATATCTAGTACATAATAGAATAAAAAAAAAATCATTTTTTCTTATCATTTTATTTATTTTATTTTATCATTTATCTTTTATAATTTTTGGAAAATTATGTTCCAGATTCAAATTCAACTAGGCGGCACTATGATACCTGATCTTGTAAATGCTACGCTCACTGGAGATTCGGTGGAAGTGGCAGCGGTTCATAAGTCAGCATTCTACGTGATGCTCATACAAGTATTTGCTGCGTACTTCTGTTATATATTTGGAAAGTTCGCTTGCAAAATTGTTATTCAAGGGTTCAGTTATGCTTTTCCTATAAACTTGGTGATACCATTGGTCGTTAACTTCTTGATTGCTGCTTGTGGATTGAGGAACGGCGATAATTGCATTTTCCATGGGACGATACCCGATTACCTTTTCTTCGAGAGTCCATCAGGTATGGTATATTTGTTGAATCCAAATTATTGTTATTTTTATACGAATATGTAGTCAATCATTCTTAAATAACATTTTATTTTCAGTGTTTTCACTAAGTGATTTTATTACTCGACAAATGGCCTGGGTGTGGTTGTTATGGTTACTATCCCAGACATGGATCACAATCCATATCTGGACTCCAAAGGCTGAACGTTTAGCATCCACCGAAAAACTGTTTGTACTTCCAATGTACAACGGCTTACTTATAGATCAAAGTATGGCACTTAACAGAAAACGAGATGATCAAAGAGATGTTAAAACTGAAGTTAGTATCAATAAATACTTTAATTATGTATCAATAAGATACTATACTAATTATTCTATTAGTAACTTAGTGAAAGTATGTTCTCTCAATTTAGATTTAGATTGATTGGAGAAGTTCACGATATAACAATGTTTCACTAAAAACGGTTTTACCAAACTCTTAACATAGCTTCAGACTAGTACTAATTTAATTGAGTTTATTACAGGATCTTGCTGAGATCGAAAAAGAGAAAGGTGACGAATATTACGAAACCATCTCGGTTCACACGGACAATACCGGATCTTCGCCGAAAACTGTGAAATCATCCGATTCGATCACAAGGATATACGCATGCTGTACTATGTGGCATGAAACTAAAGATGAGATGATGGAGTTCTTGAAATCGATTTTGCGGTTAGATGAAGACCAGTGTGCCCGAAGAGTGGCACAAAAGTATTTACGTGTCGTAGATCCTGATTACTACGAATTCGAAAGTAAGTTAATATATTCATATTTAAGAGTTTCTAATCATGACGAAAATTAGGCACTTATACAGACACTGAATAGCCCATCGTCATAAAAAGTTATAATCTAATTAAGAAAAAATATTTCGCAGCTCATATTTTCTTGGACGACGCATTTGAAATTTCGGATCACAGCGACGATGAAACCCAAGTGAACAGATTCGTAAAACTTCTCGTCGATACACTAGATGAAGCTGCATCCAATGTACATCAGACCATTATTCGTATACGACCTCCAAAGAAGATTCCAGCGCCGTACGGAGGAAGACTAACTTGGGTTTTGCCAGGAAAGACGAAAATGATTTGTCATTTGAAGGACAAAGCGAAGATTCGTCACAGAAAACGCTGGTCACAGGTATTCGATAAGCATTCGATAATTTTGTATGATTTCATAGTACTGGTTACCTTATTACTGACGCATTTCTTGTTTCGACATAACAGGTGATGTACATGTACTATTTACTTGGACATCGTTTAATGGAGTTACCTATATCAGTGGATCGGAAAGAAGTTATGGCAGAGAATACATATTTGCTGACCCTGGACGGAGATATTGATTTTCAACCACACGCCGTACGTTTGCTTATCGATTTGATGAAGAAGAACAAAAACTTGGGAGCAGCTTGTGGCCGTATTCATCCTGTGGGATCTGGTATGACTAAGTGTCTTTTAAAAAATGTAAATAAAACCCTTTAAAATTGTGCGTCGAACTAAAACTCAATATATATTCATTAATTTTAGGCCCCATGGTGTGGTATCAATTATTCGAATACGCTATTGGTCATTGGCTGCAAAAGGCGACTGAGCATATGATTGGCTGCGTACTTTGTAGCCCGGGATGCTTCTCTCTCTTCAGAGGAAAAGCTTTGATGGACGACAATGTTATGAAAAAGTACACATTAAGATCTGATGAAGCTCGGCACTACGTCCAATACGATCAGGGTATGATTACCAACTTCTGCGTAGTAAACATCTAACTCATGTTACCCGAGTCCATATCTAATCGTTTAATTAAAATTTTATAGGAGAAGATCGTTGGTTGTGCACATTATTACTTCAACGTGGCTATCGAGTAGAATATTCAGCTGCTTCTGATGCTTACACTCACTGTCCCGAGGGTTTCAACGAGTTTTACAATCAACGTCGTCGTTGGGTACCTTCCACCATAGCCAACATTATGGATCTGCTCGTGGATTACAAACATACCATTAAAATCAATGATAATATTTCATCACCCTATATTGCGTATCAGGTAATTAACTGACAGTGTGATGAACGTTTTAATTTAATTCCAGATGCATTCGTTTTTTAAGTGTATGATATTTATGTTTAATAATGACAACAAAATTTCTTTGCAGATGATGTTGATGGGTGGTACAATTCTTGGCCCTGGCACTATATTTCTTATGTTGGTGGGTGCATTCGTGGCGGCATTTAGAATTGACAACTGGACTTCCTTCGAGTATAATCTGTATCCGATATTAATTTTCATGTTTGTATGTTTTACGATGAAATCCGAGTACCAGGTATGTATAACAGATCTATGACAGAAATAAGAAAGGGTTATAACGATGTTTTTAAATATTAATAAATGTTTTTAGTTACTGGTGGCA
>DWLV01000032.1:0-12769 GCA_018251835.1 Orses cynisca | reverse complement strand
GACATTTTTGTTCAAGGAGATGTTAGAATGGTTTGGATTCACAATTTGGTCCACTAGTAAATGATTTTTTAATTTGTAAATTGCGGCGCGGTTAAAGGGGGAAAATATGACAAAGTAACTCTAATATACGCGGGAAAATCTTTCTGACACACTAATATCTACGCGGGTAAAGCCACGAGCACAGCTAGTTAGTATATATACCTATAAGAATGTCTAAACCCTAACGTACTATACATATTGTTACTAGAATGTGTGGTAATATGGCAGAGTAACTTAACAATAGTTGTTTGCGACTGTCCTCAAAACTTACTAACCGAGAACTTTAAACTTGTAACCTTATTAAGCTCCTTATCCTAATATCTCGTACAGTCAGCACCAAAAGTTAAGAGTCAAACTAAAAACGTTGTTGTTTAGTACAACGGCTGTCATTTGTGATAAGTCCAAGCTATCTTGGACTTATTATTACCTGGATTACATCTTAATATAAGAAGTATTAATTTTCTGTCTAAAAACAAATGACTTTCTCGTAAGTCCATTAACTTGGTGTTCAGATGGTAGTACTGAGCTGAGGAATTTGGCTTGGACTTGAGGTTAAATATATCCTCTAACACAATATGCTACCAAAAGCCTTATAAAAAATATGTATGTAAAAGGATTACCAAGCCTTGATCGTATTGTTCTTTCGTTAGATTGTATTTTTCAATGAAACATGAATATTATTTTTAACTGCCTGAAAACAGGGATAAAACACCGTTTTCCAAAAGTGAATCCTAGCTAGATCGATCCATCGCCCCCGAAAACCCTCGCATACTAAATTTAATGGAATTCGTTGGAGCCGCTTCCGATATTCAGATTAGATAAGAATTGCTCGTATAAAGGTCTCAAAAAGAGTTCTAGTTTTGATCATTTTTATGCTGATCGTACATAAGTACTTTCAGTACTATCACTTCAACTAGTAACTACGTAGTAAGAACAGTAAAACTTTATATCGTTCTCCGGGGAACAACTTAAACATTATTGAGTAAAGAGCTGCGAGCTCTCACGTTGTTATAAAGTATCACTTCATATCATCTAGGGTTTTGTTTGAAGTTGTTTTTTTTATAACAATAGCCGTCAACTACACGGAACCTTTGGTCCTAGTGCCTTTGCACTAGACAAAAGTCTTAACGGTTAGCGTTCACGCTAAACGAAATCTTAAAAATGTTTGGTAATGACATTCGCTGCAGAAAGGTCTTGAGCGTGACAGTACAGCACCTTTCCATAACGAATGCCATTTAACATACATTTTTAAGATGTCGTGTAGCATGAACGATAACCACTAAGATTTTTGTCTAGGCCCTCAGGGCAGTTACATTTTGTTAGCAATGACAAATTTAAAAAAAATCATTTATTATGTGTAGAATGACAACTGACATGTCGATGAATTATGACAGTTCATTTATATTTTTAAATTTCGACTTTGCTGACACAATAGGAACTGCCAAGGTCCCCAGAAATCACTTTTCTTTAAATATAAAAGTTGTATTTCATTAACCTATAGTCGTATCTTTGACATGTTTGCGCGCCAGTACTGGGTTTATTAACTAGTTGAGTTTAAAAAAATATTTATTACTGTTTCAAATACTTAATGTCTAGGTGGAGGTTGTGTGATAACAATAAATGTGCTGTCCTATTTGCCAAAGTGAAACATGCATTTGTAATTTTATTCATGTTGTACTGGCTGGCAAACATGGTTTTAGCTAGTGAGTAGTAATTAATTAATATCATATCCTATTATATTAGACTAACTGAAAACTGGTACATGCTCATATGTATAATATATTTCATGAAGCATCAATATTTATTATGAGAGCTATCAGAAAAGATGTCATGTTGTCTGCGGTTACATTTCAATAGTTTCTATGTTATAATCAATATTATAATAGGAATTTAAATATGGCTGAAACCATGCAATTATCTAGGATATTTTTTGTTTTTTTCTATACTAAAAACTAAACATTACCATTACGAGATGGGCAAGTATCAGATTTCTTATTATTTGTAGACCTAAGTAAATCCGTTTGGAAGTGTTGGTTAATTTTGAACTGATATAAACGGAATTTTCAGAATCTGTGATCACTTGGTACTCTCTCGAGTTTAAGTATTTTTTATATCTGATAATGATAAATTTTCCAAACAAACTAAACTTGAAATTGCTAATTACTACGCTTTTTACCGTTTAAGTTATTTTTTGTTGTAATTTTGTTAAGTAAACTTTGTGTGTTATACCTACTGTAACTGACAATTGCATCAGCTATTTATTTTTACGTATTACTGCAATTGGTCTTTGACGTTTCATAAAGTAAATAGATAATTACCGTAAAACATGTTGGGTCATCATTATATGTAATGACTATTGATGTAAATTTTAGATTTACTTTATGGATTGTCACATACGTAGCGTTGAGTACATGCTAAAGCTTGTTTTTTAGAAAATGCATTCTGTGATTAAGTGATGCCTTGGCAACTTCAAAACTCTAGTGATATTGGGAAAAAAGGCTGAAATTCATGATATCTTGAAACTTACAAAAAGAATCAGTCTAGCTAGGCATAGTAATTAAATCGAAGACGTAAACAAAGAGTGTCTGGTAGACAACATTTAAAAGTAACAATTATCTTGTGTCCTTGAGTTTTTTTTTAATACTTTTTATAAGAAGTTAACAAATTGATTGTAAAACATTGATAACATGTCGAAAATGTAAGTCCGTCCCATTGTAAAATATGCTGATGATTCCGTACGTTCTGCACACTCACATGACTATTATGTTGTAACTTATTCACAGCGGCATATAATTTGCACTCTATGAATAACAAAATGTAACAACATTTATAAAATGTATGCATGTTTGTTTTCATAATAAATAATCTTTTGAGTATCTATCTACTTTTTTTAAAACCATTTCCTACTATCGACTCGCATCTTATAAATTTGATCTTTTATCCAACAATTAACCTTTAATCCAATTATTATTATATTTTAAAACAGGTCAGGTTTGTCAGGCTGTTAATACAGTAGTTGGGCTCTGTCCAACTCAGTTTATTAACGATAGTGAAAGGGCGTAACGTGGCTTACCACCCTCCTATATCAGCTGAAATGTTTTTGTGTTCCGGTTGCAGTGTGATTTACGGTGTACATATGTGGCATGGTCACACACTGCACCTGGTAGGTGGTTCACAAATGAATGTGTTACTGTGTTTCAGGACTGATGAAGTTTAATTAGTATTTTCTTAAGCATACCTTCTATAGTATTATTATCATATCGGAACTAGATACAGCAATTTTTAAATGTAAAAGTACACAAAGGAGTGTAAATATATTTTTTACATTTCGTAGTTTTGTCTATAGATAGGTAAGGATATGTAGGTAGATAAGGGACATGATTGCAAATAAATCCTCAGCTCACGGTTGCATGGTACGAAGATTATGTGTGTATTGTTATAGATTCTTGGTACCATCATCATCCTTCATAATATGAAGGATTTACCGAGTAGTAGTAATCATAGATAATTAATATCTAAATTAGACAATATCTGTGCCTATCCAATCTATACTTGCACTATCTTTCAATGTTCGCTGTCAACGTCGCAGTGACAGCATTAAACAGAAATCCACCTTGTTTCACTGTCGCTTGCTATTTGTAACTTGTAAGTCTTAGAACGCCTGTTTATCTTTATTAAAGTTAAAATGTGTGACGTTGATAAGTGGATAGAAATCGCAAAACGATGTAAATATCTGCCTGAAGACGATTTGCGAGAGTTGTGTAATATAGTTTGCGATTTACTTCTCGAAGAGCCTAATGTACAACCAGTGGAAACACCTGTAACAGTGTGTGGAGATATACATGGACAGGTAATTTTTTGTTTTGATGAATCAGAGAGCAACTTGTAAGGTGTATTATATTTTTTGAGGTCATATTTGCGAAGCATATGATGTTTAATTTTGAATTTTTTAATTCAATACCATTCATATAATATACTCAAAATATTTTAAAAAGACTGACAGACAATGCCCTGCTTAAACCGGTGCTTAAGAATCATAGAGTTTCTATATATCCTTATTAAGCAATAGGAAATAAATTTAAGTAAATTCTGATGTCTTCTGAGTTGATTCCTAAGGCTAATAATTTCTGTTTTTCCTCATAATCTCCAGTCACTGTGTACTGAAAGAATTTAACCATTCATCTGGGTTTTATTGAAGTAATACATAATCCAGATCTTACATCTCATCCAAAATGTTCATGTGAGAATGGAAATTTAATGATGCCTGAGACAATTGAGCAACCATACAATCAGATCAATCAATCTTGCTTGTTTCTGACGAATATTTTGCTGTTGGCCCTCGTGGCCTTTACAGAGTGGTTGATTTTAGTATTTCTATCAGTAGCCAGTTATGAGGACCTTGACCGTAAGTGGAACAACATATTCCTGATTTAAAAATTCATTATTATTTAACATGCAACCTATCTGACATACATGTAAATTATGTGCTTCAAGAGGCATAACAACTTAAAAAATTCTGCATTTTAAAAGTAGCTTATTTCTTACAGTTTTATGATTTAGAAGAACTATTCCATATTGGAGGACAAGTGCCTCACACAAAGTACATTTTCATGGGAGATTATGTTGACCGAGGATATTACAGTTTAGAAACATTGACTTTGTTAATGGCATTAAAAGCAAGGTATCCTGATAGGTAAGTTATATCAACATTTTCTGTATATTGGTAGGACAACATTTTAATATTTATAACATAGTTATATACATGTTTTGGGCAATGAGCACCAAATACAATTATTATTAGGTTTGTCTAGTCACCCAATACAAATTCAGTGTTGTTTTTAAAGGATTGAGAATTGTGCTTATTTTCCATTATTTATAGCTGTTATATTATATGTTATTTATTTTATATACTTTCAGAATTATATTACTAAGAGGAAACCATGAAACATGTCAAATCACAAAAGTGTATGGCTTTTATGATGAATGCCTAAATAAATATGGCAATGCAAATGCTTGGAAAGATTGCTGTAGAGTTTTTGATTTACTCACAGTGGCAGCGGTAAGTTGAATAAATACTCTCTTTAATACATTTTTAACTGCTGGAACTGATTTCGATAGCCATTGGAGACTGTCATCAGATAGCTTGACTTCCTTTTTCTGCTATAAATGTAGTTCTTACAAAAATAAGTTGTTTCAGCTCATAGATGAAACAGTATTATGTGTACATGGTGGGCTTTCTCCGGCAATTTCAATGTTAGATCAGATACGCTGCATTGAAAGAAATCAACAAATACCACATAAAGGTGCTTTCTGTGATCTTTTATGGTCAGATCCTGCAAAGATTAAGATGTGGTAAGCTAAGAATTTTTATTACACTGATTACTTGGTGATGAAATAAAGATTTTTCTTCATTTTTTTTATCATTTCCATGGTTTGAGAGCACATTAACTTGTGAGTACCAACTGGATACCGTTTGTGGTTGTTAACACAAAAAATAAAAGTATGAAACCACTTTTTTGGTGCTTGGTTGATATTTTCTGACACCAAAACAAATGATAATTCCTATTACACACATAACTTTGTAAGTTATTTATGTAGGGATTTAATCACAGTTCAACCCATACAGAAGACCAATGTTAAAACTTTGGTCAATGTTTAAAGCTTTGGTGGTTTGCTATTGCTCACCATAATATGTTACATACAAGTTAACTTTTTACTTAATTCTGTTATGTTTACTTTAAATTGTAAATTAATTAACAATATGCTATATGAGTAACTTCTAAAAGTACTGCCATCTGTGTTTTTTAGTTGTAATGTACCTAAGTAATAAGAAATTAGAACATCTTTGGAGAAATTAGTTACGTGTTGAAACGCATGGGAGATATTTTTATTATATTCCTGAATTAAGGAAACCGCCCGTAAGAGAGATAAAAGAAATATAAAGTTTAATATGGCTTCTTTTATTGATAGGAGAATTTTTTGACAATCTGATCATTGCATGAAAAGGTTCCGCCAATTAGTTTTATTTTCATTAAATGTAGGTAATGCACTTATTTTATCTGTCCCCAATGTAGTAATAAAAAACAATCGAATATAGATCCTCCTCCTTTTCGAGGTCGGAGAAAAACATAAATAATGCAACCCTTTGTTTCCTTACGTGATGTCCGTGTGATTGCGGTCGCTAGTGTATCTCTAACTAGTCTGTGGGCTTGTGTCTGTCGTCGCACGTGACGCGGGAAGCAAGTCACGCTTCTCGCCGTCAAAAACTAAAAGTATCTAAAAAAATTGATATTGGAGTACAGCCATTGTAACTTATAATCCGTCTCCATACAGTTTATATAGATAATTTTGCTATAGGCATCTGTATAACGACAATTCGGTGTATGGCTGCAATTACAACAGACCATAGAATAAATAGAATGGCGAAATAATCAGTAAAAGACAGTTGGTAATATGAGAGAGTCCGAAGAACACAGCCGACGCTGATGGAACCCGAGTTCTGCTGTGGGATAGTTTTGGGTTGAGATGATGTTAACAAAGAGAGCAGCAATGAACTATGGTTTATGGTTTAAGATCATTAACCCATTAACCAATTACTAAGTTATTACTATGCTACTAACTCATTACCCCATTAACTAAGTTTTTAAATAACTCATTAATATGTATATCAACTAAAAATTGATTTTTTAAGCGACGTGTAAAATCACACCTTGTAGGTAAAGGACTGATGAATATATAAATGATAAGGAAGCCTGGAAGTCATAGCTTTACGACCCCTTCCATTCAGGTTAGACTTTCGCTGTGTATTAGATAAATTAAAAAGATGTGCTGAGTATTTTCTTTCGCTGTTTCTTCTCCTCAATAACAAAGCACCTTTTCGAAACGGTAGTGGAAGCAAAACATTACGTCCTTGTGTATCAGTGATACCTATTCAAATAAATGAATTTGAATTTGGAAACACTAATATAATTTACTTTTGATTCCAGGAGTATGGCAGTCATAGCTTATCATTCCGCTTTTATTGAGAAATTCTCTTTCATTTAAATGGAGTTGTGACCTTCAAGATTAAACCTAATACTGTTGTTTTGTTTGCGACTACAATATGTACAAGTGCATGAACGTTAGGAGCTGGTTACGTAACGATCTTTAGTGACATTCTTCCGACGTATAAGTCTTGTTGACAAGGCCAAAAACGATTCTGAAATCAAATACATATGGTTATTATATACAGATATATATACAGATGGTTATTTTTATAGGGGTCTCAAAACGTGGCACGTGACATAGCTTGACTTTTGAACAACCGTGCAAATAGTTCTTTGTAACTGGCACGTTTGACTGACTGGCATGTTTGAGATTGACTACAATAAAAAGTCGGTATTAGCTTTTTATTTTGTATTTAGAAGCCACCAATGTCACGGAAAACCTTAATTGCCTCAGTGTCATTGAGATTGCTTAAATAGGAAAAAAGTTGTTTGTTAACTTTTCTTTTTTGGTCCACATAAAAGTTTTAATCGTTTCTGTATATACTTTATATCAATTTAAGTCTAGAATCCAGTGTAAAATGTTTTTAACGTGTTTTGGTTTTCCAATGTCAGAAAAAAACAGATTGAATATGAATTCTTTCTTTTTCGGCGACAATGTGTTGGGATATTGTAGGTTATTTATAAAATACTGACAACTAGCTCGCGGCTCTGCCCGCATTGAAATAAGTGTGTCGCAAAGATTTTTCTAGGTAAATATTGATCCCGCGGGAATTGTATGATAAAAACGTAGCCTATGTTACACCTTATAAGGGGAGTAAGGGGGTGGCAATAACACCTTGTCCACCCCAAACGTCAACCTCACCTGCACGCGCCGAAGGGCGGCGGAAAACAATCATGTTACCGTGGTGCTCCCTGCTAGACAACCGACGGGGCTCTGGCGACCGAGTCAGTGGCGGTATAACCACTTTCCTATGCCAGGAAACTGGGTAGACGAGGTCACAGCGGCCTTGGAGATCAAATAACTCCAAAAATGACTGGGGCAGAAGGCAACGGGAAACCACTGCTACTACTTCCCAAGAAAGTCGTCATGAAAGTACAACTGCAAGAGATATCACGATTGCCGTGCGAACCGACTAGCGACCGGCGCCGCGTTGCGTCCGGGGTACGCGGTGAGAAATGGGCTACCGGCCTTGAGGGAGTAGGAGACCAGGCTCCCCATGGAAATTATGCAACTGGAAACTCAATCAAACTGCGACACAACCAACTGATAGGCACTTGGAATGTTCGTGGTTTACTTTGCCCGGGAAAACTAACAATTGTCGAAAATGAAATCTCTAGGTGTGGCCTTAACATCTGTGGCCTGAGTGAAACACACTGGAGAGGCAGTGGACACTTTTTGACTGAGACAAACGCTGTTTACTTCTCTGGTAATGACAGTGCTAGTATAAATGGAGTAGCACTTATAGTCCCAAAACATCTTCGAAACTGCGTAATGGGTTACGATGCGGTCAGTGATCGAATGCTTGTCATGAAACTCAAAGCATCACCAGTCAATCTGAATATTATTCAGGTTTACGCCCCCACCAGCACGGCAAGTGATGAAATCATCGAAGGGTTCTATTCGGAATTAGAGCGAACCATTGCAAAAGTCCCTAAAAGAGAAATACTACTCATAGTAGGAGACTTTAATGCTAAGATTGGAGCCAATTCTAACCAGATCAGCGATTGCGTGGGAAAATTTGGACTTGGCATGCGCAATGAAAGAGGTGAGCGACTTATGCAGTTTGCCGCAGAAAATAGCCTTGTAATAGCGAACAGTCTTTTTCAACATCACATACGTAGACTCTACACCTGGACCTCACCCGACGGCAAGTATCGCAATCAGATAGATTATGTATTAATTGGTTCGCGGTGGAGAACATCTATATATAATGCTCATACTCTACCTGGTGCTGACTGCGGCTCAGATCATCAACTATTGGTGACGAAATTAAGATCAAAATTAAGAGCAGCCAGAAGCCACCAAAACCAAGGCAAAATTGAAGTCATGGACAGCAAAAAATTTCTCGAGGCTGTAGAGCAAAATTGGGTGAATTGGACAAGTGTAAGCCACACAGAGGAAACACCAGAGATTCTATGGAATAAAGCCAAATCAGTAATTACTGATGCAGTTGCTAAATCTAATCCCACAATAGTTCCACGGAAGCGCCAGCATTGGATGACTGACAAAACTTTTGAATTAGTCGAGGAAAGACGAAAACTGAAAGCTACCGGTGCCAAAATTGAACAAATTAATAAACTGTCCGCTCAGATTCAGCTAGGATGTAGGCGAGATTACAACGACTACTTTATAAAAATCTGTGAGGAGATGGAGAGCCATGTAAACAGACACGAAACAAGAGACCTGTTTCGGAAAATCCGTCTCATCACGAAGACACTTTCCTCCAAAACTTGGGCAATTGAGGACACTGACGGTAAACTAAATACTGAAATTAGTCTCATCTCTGACATCTGGAAGCGCTACTGTCAATCATTATTTGAAGACCCACACTCCTCAATTTTCCCAGATACAAGACCTTTGAATGAGAATTTAGAGCCTGATATTCTTAAGTCGGAGATCAGAGCGGCAATCAAACATCTAAAGAACGGGAAAGCTATTGGTACAGACTGTATACCTATCGAGACCATAAAAGCCTTGGGTGAGCGAGCAGTCTCAATGTTTCATATTATATGCAACAAGCTATGGCAAACTGGATCTTGGCCTTCAGAGTGGGCACACACTATCTTCCTGCCTCTACATAAAAAAGGTTCTACCAAAAAGTGTCATAACTACCGACTTATCGCTTTAATATCTCACGCGAGTAAAATCATGTTGCATGTAATAAATGAACGATTAAAATCGTACTTGAGTAAAGAAATCGCGCCGGAACAAGCAGGATTTGTGAAAGGCAAAGGCACCCGAGAACAAATTCTCATTGTACGCCAGATTATTGAGAAAGCCCGAGAATTCAATAAGCCTACATTCATCTGCTTTGTTGACTTCTCGAAGGCTTTCGATTCAGTGAAATGGCCAGTGCTATGGAAAACCCTGCTGGAGATGGGAACGCCAATACATCTTGTTCACCTTCTACGGTGCTTATACGAGCATGGAACAGCCTCCGTACGAACTGATGATGTTCTATCACCAAATTTTCATCCAAGCGCGGGCGTTCGTCAAGGATGTATAATATCTCCGCTACTATTTAACATCTACACGGAACTCATCATGCGTATTACTTTAGAGGGCTGGACTGACGGCGTTAGCATCGGTGGTTACAAGATTGCGAACTTAAGATACGCCGACGACACAACCTTGTTTGCAACCCGTGCTGAGTATTTGAGTGAATTGCTTCAAAGGCTAGAACACGTGAGCTTTGAGTTTGGACTAAAAATCAATCATAATAAGACCAAGGTTATGATTGTCGACCGTCTCAATAACAACTGCCCTGAATTGCCGAAACTAGCGAATTGTGAGGTCGTCTCATCATATGTTTATTTGGGCGCATTAATCTCTAATAATGGCGGATGCATAGAAGAGATAAAAAGACGTATGGGGATGACAAGAAACGCCATGGATCACCTAAGAAAGATATGGAGGAACACAAAGATCACTAAAAATACAAAAGTAAGGCTTGTTCGTACACTTGTGTTTCCCATCTTTCTATATGCCGCCGAAACGTGGACCTTGCGAGAAATAGAAAGAAAAAAGGTAGACGCTCTGGAAATGTGGTGCTGGAGACGAATGTTAGGAATATCATGGACTGAGTTCAGAACTAACTTGTCGATACTTAAAGAACTCGGCATCAAAGAGCGTCTATCAGTAATTGTACAGAAACGCATACTAACATTCTTTGGCCACGTATCGCGAAGAGATGAGGGATCCATCGAACGGCTGGTTGTGCAAGGCAGGGTTGATGGCACAAGACCCCGCGGTCGGTCACCTACGAGATGGACTGACCAAATCAAGAATGCAGTGGGTGGCCCAATAAGTGCGTGTACCAGGCTGACAGTCAATAGAGAGAGATGGCGGGACGTCGTGAGGCGAACAACAACTGACGTCAACTTTACCACTACATGACGACCACGACGGGGGTCTAGGGTAGGGGGGGATAGGGTATACGGATTAATCTTAATGCCTAATGTCATTCTCTACCAGTTTGGTACTGGTAAGAAAGTAGGATAGGTGTGAGAGTAAAAATATTTTTTTTAAATAATTTTATTTATTTAATACAGGTAAAAAAGGAAGACAGACGGGGCGCCCGGTTAGTTGTCTCTTTCTTTTAACGGAGACATTTTAGTTTGGCTCACACACTAGTATACTTTCTCTATGCTTATAGTCCACCGATACACAGATAACGGTGTCATTTGACATTTTTGAATTTATTTCAATTGAATATAGGTCATTGTTACACAGGCACGATTTACTGAGAATTATACGATTATTATGTTAATACTGTTTGTTAAGCAGTTCCTTATTCAAATAGTTTCAATTATAACGAATAAATATGCAAAAGTATGTTTGATTAAATATATGGTAACTAAACAATCCCATTCATATATATATTGTATGTTGTGTAAAGAGATTCATTCATTGTTGAGGCCTAACTAACTTTATTGAATAACGGACGAACTTTCTTCGGTGAAGGAATACATTGCGATGAAACCATAAACTTATCATAACTCTATGATGATGATGAATGAGTGAATGAGTGATGAAATACGACGTTTCATATACATGTCTCAGGCACGAAGAACGCGCTTTGGGTCGTCTTTCATTGTATCGCGAAGGTGTGGAATAAGTTGCCGGCATCGGTGTTCCCGTTCGATTTTAACGCGTGTGTTTTCAAGGCAAGAGAGAATAGGCTTTTACTAAGTTAGTGCGCTTCACCATCTACTAACTTGTCTATACTAATATTATATGGAGGAAAGATTTGAGTTTGTTTGTTTGTTTGTCCTGAATAGGCTTCGAAACTACTGGACCGATTTCAAAAATTCTTTCACCATTTGAATGCTCCATTATGACTTCTTAACATAGACTATATTCATCACCAAAATTATACCCCTACAGGGGTGAAAAAACGGGGCAAAATTTGTATCGGACAACGTGATTGTATTAAATAAAACTAATATTTATACCTATACCGAACAAATGTTTTATTTCAACATAAAAACCCGAGTATTACAGATTTATGCGTTAGCATCGAATGTTTAAAACTGTTCTTAGGTCACAAGTCTAATAAAATACACATAAATACTCAACAAGTTTTGTAAACTTCTTTCGTTACATGTGAGTCGGTTATAAAATCTGTTTACGTGGTTGATGAAATTCTAATGAGGCAATGAAATTATCATGGACAGAGATTACTGGACGTATTTACTAATAAATTGTGGTCTCCGGTGTCAACTATTGTTTAAATAACTATTTAGGGCTATTAAAACTAACACATAAAAAACCTGTTCAATATAAATAAGGAAGGTGTAAAGTTGGTTTTATTGACCGACTGAAATCTATTTAAATGTTGATATTTAAGTCTTATCAGAGCAGTGAGAGCCTAGTGGTTAGAAACTTTGCTCTCCCGATGCGAGGTCGTGCGTTCGATCCCGGCGCGCACCAATTGTATAAGTTATGTGCGTATTAGAAATTAATTATCACTTACTTCGGTGAAGGAAAATCTGAGAGTTCTTCATAAAAAAAGTTCTCGAAG